>JAJOOE010020264.1:0-19865 GCA_036250405.1 Solanum raphanifolium
TTAACTTTGTTTTAAGACTTAAAGTTCAAGTTGAGTAAAGAGTAAAGTTTGAAGTTCATTTCTTCAAAAGTATATGGGGACTAAGTATTCCCAAAGAGATTTAAAATGTTTTCACATTTAAATAAGAACGAAAACTGAGATTTCCAAAGAGCCTTCGGGCTAGTTTTCAAAAAAGAGTAATAGCTTTCTAAATGAAGTAAGCAGGGGAACTTAGATTTCCAAAATAGCCTTTGAGCTAAGTTTTGAGCACTAATCTCAAATCACAGAGGAAATATGTTTTTAAAACATAAGAGCCAGTACATTTTTTGGAGTAGTATTGAGCACCGAATTGGGGGAGCGTTCAAAAAACCCACAGCCCCCATAGAACCATGTAGCCATCATGGGTAGAAGAGATTCATACTTTTCAGATGAATCCTTTTCAAATTAGACTAGTGGATCCATTAGACAGTTCAGGTTATATACCTCTGGCCGGGTATAGGATGCTCAGGCAGCATGAGATTGATCGTTGTATCATCACTATATCTCTTATGTGATGGTTGTCGGTTAGAAAAACTCCCACAACAATTATAATATTTCTATATACATCAGTTCATTTGTATTTCTACATACATCTCAGATTTATTGTATCTTTGCATACACACAGAGTTGATAGCATGTTTTAAACAACTTTTCTTTATACTACACTTGCTGTAAATTGCTTTATATTGAAGTGAGTCAGTCAAGTTGAGTTGAGTGAGCCAGGTAAGTTATTCAGTTTCTTTCAGATTCCTTCTAGCCTATGTGTGGTTTAGCATTCCAACTCGCATACTCGTACATTCAATGTACTGATGCCAATTGGCCTGCATCTTATGATGATGCAGACGCAAGTAACCAGGATCAGCATCTAGCACCTCGTTGATCCAGTTGAGCAGCTCAGAGTCAGTGGTGAGCCTCTTTGCATTCCGAAGGACTTTTATTCGCTTTCAGTCTTTCATTTATTAGGATGTTGTGGGGTTTGTCCCAACATACATCTCAGTATTTTAGAGGCCTCATAGACAGTCATATAGTTAGTAGTTCAGATGTCTTTCTTTATCTTTCAGATGTTGTTTAATACTTAAGTGCCATTTTGGCCAACTTATTATTCTTTAAGTTATTATTTGAGACTGTTTCATTAAGTTAAGTCTTCCGCTGAGTTAAGTAAGCCAGGCCAAGGGTTCACTTGGGGCCAGAAATGGTCTCCGAGTGCCAGTCCCGCCCAGGGTGTAGGCTCGGGGCGTGACAGTCACACAGAACAAAGGAACACTTACTTCATTTACTTTGAGGAGAACATCAAAATATGGATATGTCATCTCTGTTCCAGTAGATGAACAAGTCATCCCAATTGCAAACACTGAATCCCAAGTAGATGTTGGTAAAAAACCCATTCATTATTTAATGTTAAAACTTACTACAAATACTTACACTCGTTCTTTTCCCAACACAGGGACAAACATTTTCAATTGAAGCAAAGATATCCTTCCCGAGTGACCAAAAGAGATACTATATTTTAGTATGTTCCAATTGCTGACAAAAAGTCTGTTATCCAATCATCATAAAAATTCATTGTATGAACTGCAACCAACAAAAAATGCTCATCCCGAGGTACTTTATTACTATACCAACATTATCAACTTCTTCTAATTCTTAATAACAAATAATGGTATTCTAATTTCTAAACACACAATGCCACAGGTGTCGATTTGATGTAAATCTCGAAGATAACTCTGGCTCAACAACAGGGATGATCATGGTCAAAGAAGGTCAAAGAAGGAGAGAAATTATTATCCCTAACTGCAGAACAAATTTACGAAAGAGCTTCCACTAAGGTATAGGTTTTGACTAAATAATATATGTAGAATTTTTACATAAATAAACTTGTCAAAATGATTTATACTTTTCGCACTCCTAGAGCAACTGTCCACCTATAAAAGATATCCACACAAGCTTTATCAACAAGATCTTTTCTATTCGAGCCAAGAAAGCATTTGCCTGTACTTCAAACGCAACTGCTGCAAAACTATATATCCAGTCATGCGTTGAAAAGAAAAATACTCTTCCAGCACCAAACACAACCAATATCCAGGAAGGAAGCAAAAGAAAACAAGAAGTTGAACCAGAACAGTCAGTGAACGGGGTTGAATCATCATCACTCAAAATGAAACAGAAACTGGAGCCACCAACTCCAGAAAAATCAATTTGGAGGTAATTACCACCTTTCTGCCCCTAATCCTTTCTTCAACTACTATTTCTATCACATACTAACCAAACATTTTCTCCCAAAACAATTTGTATAGTTTATCCAAACTTTTTGGCAACTACTTTTGACTTCTGTACAAAAAAAGTACATGCAATTTCATTTGTTTATATCATAATCTCAAATACAAATATTTGATATCATGTTTTTACTTTACAGGAAATACAAAGCTTGCTCACTTTTGAATTTCTCCAAAAATGAATCAATTGCCCGACCACTTTGTATAGTTTCTGTAATGATACAAAGGCCAACAAACTTTATTGCCAACAATATATCATATAATCACCCTTCTCAGGCGACAACAAAATTTTTGACCTTTTTTGTCAGATAACAGCACCAGGCCACTTTTGTTGACTCATTTCAAAATACAACTTCAATAGCCCTACGTGCAATTGTAACATTAACATCTGTTTTTACTCTTTCACAGCAAGCTTTCTGTATAACCTTGCACAAAAGTTATGTAATATATTTAAAATATAACGACGCCTTCTTTATTTCCACGTCAATAGCAAACTCGCTCGTGCCTTACACGGGTCCAACATTTCAAGTGAGACTCATATATGAAGATTGCATATTAAGTACATAATAATTGTGACACATATCTATATATATATCAAAATTATATATTAGGTGTTGGAGCCAAGTTTTATAACATAAGTATGTACATTTTATTTACATAGGCAAAAGGAAAGCAGTCCATTATGGCTATGCTTGCTGCAATGACAAAAAATGGCTCCAATCATATTGCAAAATGTAAGCGACATGGCTTTTCACTGATAAAAAAATTAAAATACAGCGGTTAGTTGAAGTGATGAATGTAGGAAGTAACAGTTCTGAAAAGGTAAAATGGTATAGTTTATAGAGAATTTTATATACCTTGTTATAGTGTTTTGGAGGGGGAGTTTTCACCTCTAGAACATACATGTGATGGGAAGTGGCCTCTTGCTTGACTTTTTTGTTTGTGATAGGATTTTCGATCTTCCTTTTGCTGCTTCCTGTTGTATCCATTAGAGCAGGTGATGTCGGTAAAATAACACGAGATGTTATGGAGAATATATCTTCAATGACCATGTTTAAGTTTGGATGAATAGCTTTAAATAAAATGTCTAATGATTCTTTTTCATTTATAAATGGAATAAGAAAAGATTGTGGAATTTCAATTTTACCGAAGTCATTTACAGTTTCTTTGCCCTCTCCAATCTTTAGCAAATACTCACAGAAAGTGGGATCTGTTCTGGCACGCATATTTTGTACCAGTTGATATTTTTCAAGTTAATTCCAAATGTTAGAGTTTAATAAACTTTCATTGATGAAGTCTTTCTTTTTTGTCATTTTGTATTACAGGCAAAATATGTCTAAAGTCGCCACCAAAAACAATAACTTTTCCACCAAAGAGCATGTATGTGTCCATAATATCTTTTATAAATGAATCTAAAGTTTCAATAAGTTTTTTTTGCCACTGATCTTCATCCCATATTATCAATTTTGCATCTCGAATTAAAGAAGCAAGTGAACTTGTTTACTAATGTTACAAGTACTCACGTGTGTCAAGAGGAAGCTTAACGCTTGAATGATCAGTTCGTCCGCCAGGAAGTACAGAAGCTGCAACACCAGAAGTTGCAGTAGCTAACACTGTAAATCCTTTAAATTGCACAGCAGCTAATAAGGCACAGGCGTTTTGCCAGTTCCTCCAGGACAATCAATGAAGAAAGCTCCTGATTCATTTAGGGAAATTCTAGTAAGGATAGTGTTGTAAGCCTTTTGTTGTTCTTTATTCAAATGTGTATGTAACAATAGGTCTTCTGTAGTAACAATTATGTTTCGTTCTAGATGGATGTCTTTAGTTTGTTGTATTATACTAGAAGATGTAGCGGAGGAGATATTTTTCGATATGAGCTTGAATTCATTCACATTATGGCCCATTGAATGTAAGATATCGTTGATGTGATTTAAGACTAAATAACAAATGTCATTTTCTTGTATGTTTGGCATATTTGTAAAATCTTCGGACATAGGACGTTCAAATTTCTGCCACAGTTCTTTTGGATTAGCAGGATTACAATATACTAAGAGTGTTGCAAATAAATGCCTGAGGCTATATGACATTTGATAATCAGTAGCCTCTGGCATTCATTCAACTAAGTTATTATCACAAGCAAGCAAGCCGCTTTTTTCAGCTGCCTCTCTAAATGTGGTATAATATATTTCATTAACAGTTTTAAGATCTTCGTGGCCAATAACGTTACCTTGTTTTCTTCTTGTCCACACTTTTATCTCTTGTAGACCAAATGAAATGCTCTGGAAATTCTTTGTATAATAAGTTAAGTTCAATTGAAGCTTGATTTGTTTTGTTCATTGAGAAGAATTTTGTTAACATAGTTCTTTTAACTGTGGGGTTATTCAACACTGAATTCAAATTTGTGGTTGTCCTAAATTAAATAAATTGTTGTCCTTCAAGATGAAGCTGAAGATGATAAATTGCAAGAGTCATTTCGCTAATAGAAAAGGCAAACAGACACCACATAGCTTCTAGCGGTGAAATCCATCTAACTGATCGATAATCATTTATTTCATCTATTTCTATATTAGAATCATTATTGTCTATATGAAAAACAATTTTATCATGTCCTTTGCAGATGTATTTGTAAATATACTTGACAGCTTTAACGTCTGAGCAAATTTCAACATTTATGTGACAATTAAATTTCGCTAAGATGTATGGATTGTAAAGAACAACCCATGAATTATCTAAATATTGATTTCTAATCTTAAAATATTTAGCAGTATTTCGTCTTATGTAAATTGGGTAGGAATTCTTACCTTTAGATGTTTCATTGGCATAGTTTTGAGGGTATTTAAACTTACAATGACCTGATATTTTCATGCATGGATTATTAGAATATAAAACTCCACAAGGAACATGCATCATATGTTTAAAATAACTAAAGAACTATTTGTAGTAGGGTCGGGTATTTCAGCACAAACAAGTCAATCATAGGCTTCAGGTGTTACTCCCTTTGTCCCAATTTATGTGGCACTTTTCGTTTTTTGAAAGTCAAACAGTTCAAGTTTGACCGACAATTTACGTATAGAATCTTCAAATTTTTTGAAATGAAATTTATATATTGATAAACTATGTAAAAAGTATTATAAGTCATAATAATTGACAATTCAAAATATTTAAAACATGTATGAAAAATTTGCGGTCAAAGATAGACTTGTTTGAATCTCGAAATCCGTAAAATGTCACATAAATTGGGACGGAGGAAGTAATTAATTTATATTCATCAGCAAGTATGATAAGTAAATGTGCATGGGGTAAACCACGCTTTTGAAATTCTACAGTGTACATAAAAGCATCAATTTTACCAAAGATATTTCTCTTAACAATATCCATCTTTAATTCTTCGACCTTTGCCTTAAATATCCGAGTAATTAAATCGGGTCTATTTTGGACCTCATCAGTTGGTAATAAGAAATCTTGTATTTCTGGCCAAAAAGGATTACCTGTCATAGTTAGAAAAATATCGAGTTTTCCAAACTGTTGTACTAATGCAATAGCGTCCATATATCGACGGCGCATGTCCCGTGGACCTACAGTGAAACTCGCAGGGAGGAATGTTTTTATCCCAATGTTTGAGGTGTCTCTTTCTCCTTGCCTTAGAAAATCCACAAGCCCAACCAATACTTCATGCCGAAATAAATCTTGATTGAATAACAGAAAGTCTAATCTCTGTGTTTCAACTTCATCCACAGAATATTGTTGGAATAATCTGCCAGAATGTAAAGTACCATTTTCTTCATCATCTCTAATTTGAAGCTTATAACAATAATACTCGCGGCATGAGATTGTGTTTTTTCTTGTCTTTGTTTATGTAAGAGTTGTTCTTCAACATTAAGAAGACCATCAACTGAGCACCAATTAGATACAGCAGGAAGCTCTTCATTATTAGAAGTAGAACGTTTTCGGGACAAAATGGGTTGCCGTATTAATCTTTGAATGCCGCAATGCCATCCATTTTCCACGTGGGGAAATAACAAAGGATATTGTAGTGAGTCGTAACAACCATAATAATAGTGCACCAGTTGGCTATTATTGGAATGAGTATATATTCTAATATGGGGAGTAGAAATAGTATTATTTGATTCATCATCAACCCATATACCAGCAACCTCTGGAACACTGGGTAAATTATATGTTCGTTGATCCATTGCAGAATCACATTTAAGTGCAATATAGAAATAAGGTAAGTTTGGAATGCTCGTTAAGGATTTCAGAAACATAGAGTATGGATTAATCTTTAAAATGTCAACCAATTCGCAATAACTGATCGGTTAAGATTTTCGGAGAATAACATTTTGTTAATTATGTCAACATCATTATCATAAAAGTAGATTTGTAAGTTTCTTACTTCATTATTGACAGAAAGGAGGCTATTTATGAAATGAGGAGGACTACAGGGCAGTGTGTTGACATTGGGATATTTCATTCCGGTTAGTTCAGATTCTGCAGAATGGAAGAAAAATTTAGAAAGAAGCAAACGAAAGGTAATTGATGTGTATATAAGGTAATTGTTCAATCATTATTTGTGAGTAACTTTAATCGGTACTCACCTATTTCTTAGACATTGTCACAGTGAATTGATTGAGCTTAGGAGGTAGTAGCTGAAGGTTTATTTTGAGTGAACATAATAGGTTGCGGTGGAGTTATAGTTTGAGAGTCAGAGTCAAGCGGGATTGCAGGAAGACTTTGGGAAAGAGCACGCTTTCAAGCAGAATATTCTCTGTGGTGTCGTGCTAAAAGAGCTGCCCTTTTTTCGGGTGGCAATTTGAGTTCTAAGATTTTTGGCAGCATTTGTCTGGGCAATTAGGACTGCATCCATTTTGCGTTTGGTGCCAAACATCTGATGGCAAATATTCAGTAAAATTCTTTTATTCAAGGTAAAATCTTAGCGTCCAATTAGGATCGAGGCAGAAAGAGTTATGCAGATAAAATAAAAACCAGAACAGTATATTAATATAAGTAAATATGTAGAACACAAAAATGGAGGAACTAAGGTAAAATAAAGAACAGCACACTATATTATTAATAATATATGTCAATATGTAGAACACAGAAATAGAGGAACTTACTTTTGTCAGTGAAGAGTATAGCCTTTGTTTCCTTAGCTGGAGAAATGTGAGCTCCAAAATCCTACAGAAGGAGAAGTAACCATCCATTATATCAGTCAGAACTAAAATTTAAACAAAGATTTTATTTCTAAAATCACTCTAATTAGCAGAAAAGTCAGATGGCAGGTCAAGGGAAATAGGAAAAAAATAATTCAGTCAACGAAGTCAATATTACAGCTTCAATTTTTTCTACTCGAATTACATACAATTTCAGTCCGTAAGTTCCCTGATTATCAGATCCACATTTTACAAGTTAATTGAAGAGATAATGGAAACAAACACACTTGAACTATTACTTTTTCGCGAGACTCATACGTGAACATTTGGTTGTTCTCCTTTTCTTTTCCTACTTGAATTATCACTATGTACGTATCATTCTTTATAACTTTTTCGCGAGTTTCACCCGTGAACAATTTGTTCTCCCTCTATTCTCCCCCCTAAACTATCAGCATCTACGTATTATAAGGAGAAAACTAATGGTTTTTTTATGTTCTGTTGGATAACACTGGGCAGGTCAATTAATGCCTCAGATGAAAATCCAAATGATGCCTCTACAGTAGCCAAAATCAGACCTCTATTTCTGTTGCTTCGCCTTTCCTATGTTACTCTTAATGGTTTTGCCCCTTTAGGTATCATCTCATTCATTTTTCTGTAATTTTTCCTCAGTTTTTTGTACTATATCCAAGTAACAATCAAGAGTTGATATCTTCCTTCTTTCTGTTGTTACTAGTCCATCCTATAGTTGTTACCTGTTCGTTCTTTTTAATAATTCCTTGATAAAAATTTGACAGACATCTAGATCCTAGCAGACTACTAAGAGTGACAGCAATGTAGAAAATAGAGAGAACCGAAAGGTAGCTTATTGATCTAACTACTGGCCTGTAACACAGTTTGTAACAGTGGAACTATTTACATTGTCCAAATCTTCAAAATGATGCGGTTGTCCTACAAAGTTTTGGTCTTTTTACTCCCAAGTTAATTGAAGAGATAATGGGATTTCACACATGAGCAATTGGTTATTTGCGGTTGTCCTATAAAGTATTTTACACATGAGCAATTGGTTGTTCTCTTTTCCTTTCTCTAACTGAACTATCACCAACCAACACGTGAACATTTGGTTGTTCTCTTTTTCTTTTCCCACCTCAGCTATCACCATCTATCTGTGTATCACTTTTAATAACTCTTTCACAAGTTTAACACGTAGTGATGTTTTTTATGTTAACACTGGACAGGTCAATTAATGTTTGAGACTCAGAGTCCTAATAGACTAATAAAAGTGACGATAAAGTAGAAAGCAGAGAGAACCAGAGAGTAGTTTATTGATTGCAATTACAATGCAAAAAAACTAACTCAGAACGATATCGTCACCTAATAACAACGCAAAACTTCGTCAAATCCACACTGAACCTCTTTTCATCACTACACGTACCTACTATGTAATTTTAAGTTGAAGTAAGTATAACCGGTAAAACCATGAACTATATATCTTACCTATAGAGAACAAACTTGTCACTATATTGTTACAAAATGTAAAAACCTCCAAGCAAACTATTACTGAATACAATGAAGAATTCAAGTTGGAAATAGGTAGTTTCTTTATCCCACACCTCAATATTATTATGGAATACATATTTGGGGTCAGAAGAGGATCCTTTTTTTTTTCCTTCTAATTTTTGTTGGTTATCACTTTTTATACTTTATATGAAGTTTTTGGGGGTTCTAATATTGCAGCTCGTACGTTTTGTCAAGGTCTCACTATTGCTTCAATAACTCAATATATTAAAGCTCTTGCAGAAAGGAAGTAACTCAGAAGAACAGAAGTCACCCAACACAATCGAGTTAAAGGCAAATCAGAAGAGATTTTGCAGCAACATAATTTACAGAAGAAAAATCAGACAATGAGCGAAAAATGCATAATTCTACCTTTTTGTTTGTTTGCAAAAGAGAACCTTGAAGAGTATTGATTTGAGTGAACACATAATGAATGTGGTGTTTTCCCATAGAAATAATGGAGCTTTTCAAAACGATGCAACACGTGCATCCTAGTGAATCCAAGTAAAAAACACGCGGCAGGGATAACCACAGGGGGGAAATGACACCTCTGCCTGTGGAATGTCTGAAACCTTAGCCCTTTGGATAATACCTTGTGGGAAATGACGGGTCTGCCCTTGACTTGCTGGAAAATATCTCTTTTGTGGAAATGACAGGTTTGCCCTTGATGGCTAAAAAACTCTCCCTTATTAAGTATGATGATGATGATATAAAGTTAAGAGTTATTATAGTGAGACGTCGTTATAATGACAATGTTTGTCTGGCCCTATTATAACAATGTGAAAATTTCATATATGACATTTATTAGACTAACATTTTCAAGTTATACCAGTAGAATAAAACTTTCAAGTTGTAATAATAAAAAATCTCAAGGTATAACATTTTATTAAATAAAAAAAAAGATTTTTTAATTAATTGTAAAATTTTGTTTTAAAAAAATTAAAAAGGATAAAAAATCGATTTTGAAAAAAAATAAAAAGATAAAAAAGGAAAATAAATCGATTTTGAAGAAAAAAAACGGAAATAGATGTATTAATAAAATTTGAATTGATTGATGATAATTATTAATTAGCATAAATTTAGGAGATTCAAACTAATTAGGAATATTTAGTTTCCTTAATTCACTCCAATCTGTTAAAATTAATTAAAAAGTCTGATTTTATCCATTTTCTTCTACGTTACTCTCTCTTCGTTTTTTTTTTCCAAAATTGTTGTCACTGACGAGTAAATCAAGTTTTTTTTTTGTTTGAAAAATCTTGATTTTGTTGTGATGGATGACTGCTTATCTATATTAATTAAACATGGTGGTAGATGGGATCCTTCAGGTTGAATAAATGTTGGTATGAATTATTGGATGTTAACTATATATAGTTTGGATACCAATTATATGGTGTTCATTTTGATCTCCAATTAAATATCAAAACTAAACTGTTTATGTATCTAATTGTTATGTAGTTTGTATATAACTGATATCTAGAAATTTGTATCCAATTGATATGCAGTCTGTATATAACTAGTATCCTGAAATTATGAGAGTCAATATGTAATTCATATATAGTTGATAACTGACTTGAAGAAAACAGTGCATATTCTATATCATTCAATACTTAAAACTGTATCAAAAAAATATATATATCGTTCAAAAATTAAAAAGACATGAAATACTAAAGAGTCTAAGTTGCAATCAACTATCTCAAATTTGATCTCCGTAGTGTTGGTGTAGGATAATTGCTGGTATCTGGAGCATGTTCTTTTGCTATGCGGGATCCATCAAATTTGATAGCAACAATCCTAGTTACTTCACTCTCACTGATCGCGTCATCATCGTTCTTTGTTTTTCCACATTGCCATCAACCTAGTTGGAGAAATTGAAAAAGAAACCTTCTTATTATTAAAAAAAAATAGGTATTATAAGAAAATACCAATTTCATACCAACATTAGTTATAATTTATACAAAAAAAAATGGGCTATTTAACAAACTACAATCAATTCACATAATTGGACCACTGATATTATACCATTTTTTTGATAAAAAATAATACACAACTTAAGTCAGCTTTCATATCAACAATAAATCAATTTCATACCAATGTTAAAACACATTTCATACCATATTCATAAATCGTATATTAAATCAGCTTTCATACCAATATTATTCATGTTTCATGCCAGATTAGTAGACATAATGAGAATAATTTGAAAAAAAAATAGACTTCCTCTAAACTCTGTACCAACTTCATACCAGATTTAAACAAGTTTCAAACCAAATATAAGTAATACATCATACCATTTTTATACCAATTCATGCCAACATTAGACAAAATTCATACCATATTCATAAATCGTATATTAAGTCAGCTTTCATACCAATAATATGCATAATATAACAATTTTAACAAAAAAATCTACTAAATTGATTTAACCATATCCCATGTAGTAAAAAACTAAATTAACTTTTGGAGGACACAACACACACTCAGCAGTACTTTCCAAGAGTCCAAACGAACATAAGGTTTCAAGAACATCTTTACCTCCTATAATAAACTCCAATCTACACTACACATGGCAATAAATCTCCCAAAAACATTAGCAAAATCAATAAAGATTCGATTTTTAACCATTCCCCACGTAGTAAGAACTCAAATCAGCAAAACCCAGAAAGGATCAACCTCAAAACACCTCTGATTCACCTCCATGAAAATGGTAAAATAAAATTTCTTGCAATACAATTATCAAACGGGGTTTCTCCAAAATACTAAAATTATTGAAAATTACAACTTAGAGATCTATCCTTTTGTTTTGATTGTATGGAGAATATATTTCTCCTAATCAGTTTTTAGATATCGAAAAACCGGCTTCAATGGAGTATGGATGAAAGAGATGAAAGATGAATTTCTATTTTTTTTTAATGTGAAATTGACGTGGGGTGAGGGATTTAGGTGGGGTGTGGGGTGTGACTTGTAACTGTAAAAAAGGAACACTAATCAATGTAAATCCTTATAATTGTGTAAGAGATAATTATGGGGTATTCTTTATTTAAATAATTTAATAATAATATAAAATTATGAATAATTACTTATTTAATAAAGTAAAATTTAATTAATTTATAAATAATTAGTGATATGTTATAACCCGTAATTAAACTGTTATAAGCAAAAAAAAATTAAAAGTAGATTTAAAACCTGTAATATTGACTCTTAAATGTGTATATGGGGTGATTTTTCCTATAACAATTGACTCCCTATTAACATCATATCTCCATCACATATGCATTATTAGAGTGTGTTACTCTCTATGGTCACAATTAGGGTTATTCATGGTTATGGTTAAAAAATTGAATAGCAGTAATTTAAATCAAATCAATTAAAAAAATTAATATTTGGTGTGGTTTGATTTTAAATTTTGAAAATCGATACTATTTGGTTTGATTTTGATTTTACTAAAAAAAATTTGCAAAAACAACCAAAACAAACCGAGAAATTATATATATAAATTTTATAATTATTTATATATTATTCATAAATAAAATATAAATATTTTGTTAAATTTTAATTAACTTAAGTCTTTAATTTTACCATTTTCTCAAGCCCAACACTTAAATTTTAACACAATTATTAAAATCCTAAGATCAAATCCATCAAAAATTCATTACTTTATCTATACCTACCCTACCTTATACCACATAGTCACACTTTCTCTTGATTGAATAATTTTGTTCGTGTAATGATATTCTAGTGTTGTTTAATTGAATCCACAGTAGTTTTCTAGTGGATTGTTCATGTACTAGGTGTTTGTGTCTATTGAAATGCCTATGCCCTCAACAAATTTAATACTTTCAAATCGAAAAAAACAAAAAGACTGAACGAAACCGAACCAAACTGACTATAAGCAAACCGGTAGTTATTTTTTTAATTTGGTTTGGTTTGGTTTTAGAAATTTAAAAATTGACTGTATTGGTTTGATTTTAGTTTTGACCAATAACCGATCCAAACCAAACAATGAACACCCGTGGTCACAATACAACTTCAGTCATGTTGTTTTCCAGTTGAATATGAAAAAATTGCACGTTTCTCTTCAACTGACTTAATCTTTAATATTTTCCTTCTAATGAGTCGTTTTTAAATTTCTGTCTTTAACAATCGAGCTTATATCTAGTAGGATTAAAGTTTTTTAATAGCACATGATATAACATGTAGGAAATTATAATGCGAAAATATAATTGAACCATATTCTTTATTCATTTAATACTATCATCAAATAAATTCATATTAAAAAAAAGTACCACAATATGTACCACATTGAGTACAAACCCCATATAATTCACCATTATAAAGATTTTTCGTAATTGAATTAAAATTTGAGATAGTTGATTTTTTAAGAAAATATTTGTTGTTCTATCTAACTTGAAAGTTTCTCTAAATATAAATGGTGTCTTCTAAAATGGAGGGATGAAAAATGAAGAGAATCAAGTTAATGAGAGGGAAAATGGTGTATGTAAAAGTTAAGGAGAGAATATGGATATGAAAAAACTTAGAGAAATTTATGGAAAGGAAATTAGGAGCTTAATTTTTTTAAAAAAAAAATATTATGCTTGTTTGGTAAGAAATTGACACATTGAATTATAAGTGTATTAAAATGTGTGATAAATATATTATTCATTAATAAAACTTGTATTATATGTGAATAATAAATTGTACTTTGTAATATGTATTAAAATTGTATTATAAATGTATTAAAAGTGATCAAGTGAAAAAAAATGTTATTGATATAAATGGTAAATATTTTCTTAATATAGTATATTTATGTAAGTTTCCCTTAAAGATTTCATCTTATCTCAGGGATCCAAATTGGTGACACATGTCAAATTAACTAATATGACATACCAAGTCAAATAAAAAAATTAATAGGAACGTGCAACAAGTCAAAAATGACACAACATACCTAATCAAATCAAATCAAAGGCCAATGGAAATGTATCATGTGTACAAGTGACATGTTTCGGTCAATTAAATATTGTTATGTCACTTAACTTTTATTGGCCGAAAAGATTTTGTCCTTATCACAACTCTTCCATCCTACAACTAAATAGGTGTTTCATAATTCAGAAAAGATACTAGAATTCAAACAAGAAGATTGGGAAAGCTTGTAGATCAAACATCGCAATTTCTCTACAAGCTACAATTTCAAGCAACTAGGTTTAAATAGAGTTTTTTGCCAAAATCATCCTTTAACTATACCCCAAACTTAAATTATATCTTTAAAGTATCATTTTTAGCAGAAAACATCCTTCAAGTATTTAAAAGTGAACAATTTTCATCATTCTACTTGAATTTATCAGAAAACTAACAGATCCCACAAAAATCAAGTCATTCCTTCGTAATTATTATTCTTAGATACATCAAACATACTATCGTGAATTTTTTTGGTAATTGAGTTTAGCATTATGCAAAATCTTTTAATTTGACAATTTTTTTTCATTTATTTTTTATGTAATTTGGTATTAAAAATATTATTAGTTGAAATATGTTTCTTCTCAATTGAATATGTTAGAAGCGACGTTTGTTGGAGACTTCCGCTTCTAATAATGTAGAATGAAATTCAAATGGGAGACATGATCAATATTTTGATCACTTCAATATCAGATTAACCAAAAAAAATAGTGATCTAAATATAGTTTGACTTTGAAAAAGGTAAAGATAATTAAGCTCCAACTTCTTTCCATTACTAAATGAGAAAAAGAGCAAATCATATTTCCTCACACCTTCCACACATTTTTTTTATTTCAGTAAGCAATGGTATTTAAGATTTTTAATATTTATTTCAGGAACTTCTTATAGCAGGTAATGAAATTATGTAGGAAAACTTTTGTTGATAGTCACGTGAACTGCTCATGTTTTTGCAGGATGCCTTAATTTTTTTTTATGATAGAAGGTGAAAGTTGTTAACTTTTAAATACTTAGAGGATGTTGTTTTGCCAAAAAAGATATTTTTAAGGATGTAGTTTAAATTTGGGTATAGTTGAAATATGTTTTTGACCAAAAACTCGTTTAAATACAAGTCAAGATCAAGACCAGTATATTCAAGGTCAACCTTTAGACCTTTGAATTCAAGTACAAGTACAAGTCAAAGGTAAGCAATAAATCACTTGAATTTATATTAGAAAAGAAGAATTAGAAGATCCGTAACACTCACTACATTCGAAATAAAATACTAAGATTAGTGTAATATTTTCAGTCTTGATTATTATTTTCACGAATTTAATTATCAAAAATTATGAGATTTTCGATTGGATCTCATTACCTAATGACCATTACTGCATTACTATGAACAATTTCCTGATAATAGTGAACTCAACGACAACAACATCTCATAAAATGAAATTTCATTAGTAGAGTTTCAGAATGACGTTATGAACGTAACTAAGACTAAAATAAACAATAATTTAGTAACAAAAAGTTTATTATTTTTCACTAAAATAATACTTTTAAAACATGATATCACTATTTTTTGTGTATTAATTTGAACTCTTAGCTATATATATCCTCTCTCTATATAAGAAGACTAGCAATCAAATGTACAACGACATTGAGTAGTTCCAGCTCCTGATTCTTCACAAAATGCAGCAATAATAGCAACTTTAAATTGTATGATGCAAAGCTGAAAGCATCCATGATCAGGTCCAAATCTACACTGATTCACTCCTGTGTAGCCATTGCATCTCTTCGTATCGTCTAACGAGATATTTCTTCCATCTATATGAAAAAAAATTCTTAGCAAAATGAAACAAACAAATTGAAACAGAGAGAGGATAAACGAATAATGCATTAATAAGGAGTTGCTATTTTGTTTTCTAAGCTTTTGTGAAATATTTGATAATTCTCTAAAAAAAAAAATCTTTGGTTTAAAGTAATACCTGATACAAATGTAAGAAGAACAATGATGATAGCAAACAAACATAATTGGGAGAACTTCATCTTCAATGCTACCTAAAAGTATTCCTAATGATTTTGTGTTTCTTGTGATATTAATGTTTCTTGAATAGACATTTTATAGTAGTAACTAGTAAGTTGATTAAAAAATTTGAAGTAATTAAGGCAATCAAATTTAGAGAATTTTAGTCTATCTATATTTAGTAAGTCATTATTAGTGGGTCAAACTTGAATTTTTATTAGAGTTTTCATTATTAACTAACCTTTTAATGATATGGAAGGAAAATCTGTATAAGGATTTTTCATTTATATAAGTTGTCTCCTTCCACAAATCTTGCTTTTGAGAGTCATTTTGGTAGATTTTATATGAATATTATTAAATAGAATGTATTAATAATGTTGGTAAAATGTAAGTTGAGCCATTAAAAGAAAATTAAAATTGTAACCATAAGTAAAAATTGGAAGACCAAATTTTTGAAAGCTTGAGGCGAGTCAATTATACTATCTTTGACTATATTTCACATGTATCTCCCAAAATTCAATAAATTTTTCTAGTACCAAATTAGGAGTCAGAATCTAACAAATTAAAAATTAATAAAATAAAACCACAGAATAATTGTAAGGGAGAAAATTTTGTTTGCATCTTTCATTCAACTTCCAAAAGGGAAAAAAATTAGATTATATAGAGAATAATCATCTCTTGAAATAGCTCCAATGGTAAAGAAGGTTTGTTACAAATGCAATTATTTAGTAAATGTGTATGAATGATAAAGAATAGTTAATGACTCATGAATAAAAATGATTATGACTAATTAATGTGTAACGACCCTTTTTGTTCGTCATGGGTAGACTAAAGATGAAAGAATTGGGTAAAAAAAATAGATAGTGACTTGAACATTCTAGGCTAGGTCAGTCTCAGACTGAATATGAGCTAGATGAGATTTCGGACAATTCGGAAATGGACGGGGAGGTATGTGTAAATTTGGATCGTAATTCCTTGTACCTAAGACATTAAGGAATTCATAAGGCCTTTCGAAATTGAATTCGGGTGAGTAAAATTTTTGGTATCGGATTTGACGTGAAGAGGTTAGTATAGAACGTCAAAGTTTGAAGGTATGTTGCAAAATAGGGGCTTTGGGAAAGACTAGCGAGTCTTTGTCTCCTTGTAAGCCACTATAGCGGGATGAAATGATTCCTGCTATAGCAGAATGAATTAATTCCCTCTATAGCGGGGTTAGTCGGAGTTTTGTGTAGAAAAGTCCCAAAAACCTCTTATTTTCTATAACTTCATTTTTGGAACTGGGAATGGCGACTTAGGGCAGATCCCTTGGGTTTTTCCACCAATCTCTTCGGTAAAGGTAACTTAATTACTTCCCCAACTTATATTTTGATTCTTAAGCCTTAGAATCTAGAGTGCTACTCTTGGAAAGGGTTTTAATTTGAATTAATGGTAAAAAGGACCCTTGTTGGGTAAAATGATCATAGGGATGGTCTGGGGGTTAGGATTTGGTTACAATCAGGGTTTAATTAGGTCATTGTTCATTGATTATTGTATTTTATTATTGTTTTAGACCAAAATATTCAAAATTCATAACCAGGGAAAAACTCAAGTTCTTTAGAGCAATCAGGTTTGTTTCGAGGTAGGTGATGAGTGTTGTTATCATGTTTATGTTATATGTGCTTGTTAAGTGCATCATGCATACATGAGATATGATTAGGAAAATTGGAAAGATATAATGTGAAATGAAAGATGTTATGAATCGCATGCAATGAATATGTTACATGAATGTACATGTGTGATTGTGATTCATTGTGGTTATGATTATGTTGTGTGTTGATGATTGAGATCGGGTACCATAGCGATACACTAACATCTAAAATGGATATCACGTCGGAACACTAACATCTGGAATGGATACCACGTGGTACACTAATATCTGAAATAAATGCTACGTTGATATAATGGGAACGGGTACCACACCGATAGACTAACTATGGGAACAGGTACCACACCGATAGACTAACTATGGGAACAGGTACCACGTCGGTAAATTAAAAGTTTGTATATGTGGGTTGCATGAGAGAAATGCACTGCTTGTTACATTTTGATGATTCATGATGTTATGTATATCAATTCAGGGTAAGGATTAAGAGTCCTGCTATGTTGTACTTATGTTGTAATTATGTGTTATGTGTTTATTGAGTTGTGGTTGCCTGTTTATATTTCAATTACTAGAATTAACTCATAATCCTATCGATACACTGTGATTGTGTACTGATATTGCACTTGCTCTTACTTATTGAGTAATAGATATATTCAGGCAGCTGCTTTGCAATCTTAACTGTGAGACATCCGCTATTCGAATCTAAGGGTGAGCAATTTTCTCTGACTGCTATTGATTTCTTGTAATTTCTTAGTCCATTTGTTCGAACTCGGATATTCTAGACTTATGTTTTCTTCTTTTATATTGGGGTTTCATCTTGTAACACCCTAAAAGATTCTAAACTCATATAAGACCTTGGAGATCAGAAAGAACTAAAATGTTGCAAAAAATAATAGTTTGTACGGACCCATTTACAGACCGTGAAAGGAACCAAGGGTCGTGAAGGGATTTATAAACTGGAACTCATAAATTGGAATTTTTGGAGGTTTCAAGTTTACGGACCTTAAAATCTTTCACAGACCGTGCACTGGTCCTAAAAGCAACCCTAGAAATAAAAAATATTGTCCTTCACGAGGACTTGTCCGGCCCGTGGAGTGTTATGCGGCCTGTAGAGGATCCCGTAAAAATTGGCCCTCAGAATTCAGAACCCCTTCCCGTTCACGATCACCTTCACTGACCGTGAAGGGTTGTACGGTCCGTGGAAGGCTTTGGTATTTTTTTCACTCTTTTAAATCCTATATTGTGTCGTTTTGACCTAATCTAAGTGAGTTTTACTGATTCCTGAAGACTCGAGCCTTCCATTCTCTCCTAATTCTTCCAAATCAAAGTTTCTTCTCTCTCAAGTCTTCTTCCTCAAGCAAGCTAGGGTTCCAAGATTTCAAGCTTCTGTTGAGGAATCAAGCTAGGATTTCATTCAAGGTATATGGGAACTTTATCAATAGGTCTCTCTTCACCTATCGAGTCCCATAGAAATCTCTATTTCTGCAAACTATGGTTTTCTCAAAACTATGGTTTATATGATCTTCTTGAGTTCTTTTGAATTTCAATTTCTTCTTCAAGATTGATCTTAAATTGCATGAATTGATTATAATTTCATGTTTTCAATGATGTTTTCATGAATCCATTAACATGCAAGTATTTTTCATGATTATAATTATGTTATTTTCATATTCATGTCTCAGATCATTAGATTTTCATGAATCATAATGCTTACGAATAAAGTATCCCTTAGAGTCCCATAGAAATCTCTATTTCTGCAAACTATGGTTTTCTCAAAACTATGGTTTATATGATCTTCTTGAGTTCTTTTGAATTTCAATTTCTTCTTCAAGATTGATCTTAAATTGCATGAATTGATTATAATTTCATGTTTTCAATGATGTTTTCATGAATCCATTAACATGCAAGTATTTTTCATGATTATAATTATGTTATTTTCATATTCATGTCTCAGATCATTAGATTTTCATGAATCATAATGCTTACGAATAAAGTATCCCTTAGAGTCCCATAGAAATCTCTATTTCTGCAAACTATGGTTTTCTCAAAACTATGGTTTATATGATCTTCTTGAGTTCTTTTGAATTTCAATTTCTTCTTCAAGATTGATCTTAAATTGCATGAATTGATTATAATTTCATGTTTTCAATGATGTTTTCATGAATCCATTAACATGCAAGTATTTTTCATGATTATAATTATGTTATTTTCATATTCATGTCTCAGATCATTAGATTTTCATGAATCATAATGCTTACGAATAAAGTATCCCTTAG
>JAJOOE010020265.1:0-29068 GCA_036250405.1 Solanum raphanifolium
CCTATTTCCCGTTAATTAATGTTGAATGTACTTCCGCGACCGATGAAGTGTGATGACAAGTTTGAGAGGCTTGTTTGGGGTTCCTTCGGGTTCCTCATTCGCCATGTCACGTCTAGGCCCTAGGCTTGGGTCGTGACACTAGGGATGAGGCAGATAGAAGGAGAGTAGCTCCGGTGGATGCATCCCCGGAAGTCGATGTTGACTGTATACTTGCAGAGGCATCTTTGCCTACTCTGGCCTCCAGGTCTTCAGGACCACCCGCTGCCACTCCTTCTCAGGCCTCAGGTTCTTCTACTTTCCAGCCTACCAGGATTACTCAGGCCATGATCCTCAAGATGGGGCACCTAGCCCATTCTGCCGATGTGCGGGCTACAAGTCTCAAGGATGTGGTTCCTTGGATGATTGAGTGAGCCATCTTAGCTGCATTGACACACCTTTGTACATCTATTGACACTCTTACAACGAGAGTAGACACTTGTGAGAGTCGATGGGGGGTTACTTCAGAGGTGGCAGCTTTGAAATAAGAGGTTGTAGACTTGAGAAAGGATGTGGACTATCTGAAGTCCATAGTCTTCACTTCTTTCTTTGAGTCAGTTGAGGATTGGGATGCTCCGGCCAGTTCTGAGATTCCTCCGGTTACCACCGGAGATATGCCTATGGATGATGTAGTTGTTGATGCATCAAAGGCGAAGACCAATGAGGAGCAGCTTGGGGAGTGAGATGCCGCCGTATATGATGATTTAGCCAACTTGGAGGGTGCCATGTTTGAGACTTCCCGACATGCTTCTTCGAGGGACAAATCTATAGTGGGATCTAGTGGAGCCAGTGTTGAGATTACACTGGGCAGTGATGCCTAGGATCAGAGTGTTGCACTGGGAATTGATGCCCCGACAGATGGAGCGACTGTGTAGACATGACCTTTCTTTACCTCTCTCTTTGTTGTTTTTATTGACTTTTGTTTATTTGTGTTACATTTGAGGACAACTACCTTTTTATTTGTGGTGGGGTGAGGTATTTCCATACCTACCTCTTGTGACTATATTTTGTATCTATTGGGTTTGTTTTTGTGTTTAATCTGTGTTTTTGATCTCATTTTGTGGATGTTTTAGTTTGTGGCTCCTTGTTATGAAATGAAAATGGTTTTTGACCCTTTTGAATTCTTTTTGCCACCTCTTATTTTGTGTGAATGTGGCTGTTCTTGTGTAAATTTTAGTATCGGTTATGATCAATACCGATGACTTGAATAGTGCTGTTAATCAAACAAAAATGAATGCGCGGCTACGATTAGGCCAAATAAAGTTGCATAGACAATGTGTGGACTCTTTGCATCTCATTGTGACTAGCCAGTTATCAAATGGAGTCTCTTGTGATGAACATTGCACACTAGCGAAAGTGTGGAGTTTTGTTCGATATTGATGTTAATGCCTTGTGTGATGAGCTTACCGTGGACCTTGTGTGATGACACCTAGAATTTACCCTATTGGTGCAGTTGACTAAGTGATGCAAGCTCTTGAAATGATATTAGGCAATGATTTTAAAAAGTGAAACAATTTAACAATATACCTCTTTTTGTGGCCAACCTTGGGAGATGTGTGAACCTTACTTGAACCCCCTTTGAGCCTTATCCTTTACTTGGAAGAAACTTGATGCAATTGAGATCTCTCTTTATCCATTCACCTATAATCCTAATGAAGTGTGGTTTGTTTAAATAGCTAACTTAGGCCAAAATACTAAGTTGGGGGTGTGGTGAAAAGACAAGGTAAATCAAGAAGTGTGAAAAATCCCCTTTCTAGCAATGGACTTGAAAAAGATGGAACTCCTCCATATAAAAAAAAAAGAGAAAGAAAAAGAAAAAGAATGAAAATATTTGTGAAATAAAGTTGTGAAAGTTGCAAAAGGAATGGGGTGTCCGGTATTCCATTGGAAGTTCAGTAATTGGGTGACTTTTGAGCATTGGTAAAAATGCTGAAGAAAAGGAAGGAAATTGATGTTCATACCACATTTCTTGAGAATAGCAACAACTGAGCATAAATGACCATACCTTTGCACTCAACCACATTCCAAGCCTTGAAAAGACCTTTTTGATCTTGAGCAAGCTGAAACGAATGCTGATTGGAAAATAAGGGCAAACCTATGGGTGAAGTCATGCATGTGTTCATCTTTGTGAGTGTGAGAGTTGTATGTGATTCCGGAACTATAAATTGTTGAAGAATTGTGTGTGAATATGAAATCATCTTTGTTGTGAGGGCATTTGATCACCTTTGTTGAGCTTGAACTTGCATTTGAAGCAAGTGTTATAAACTTGAGCATTTTTGATAATGGTGAGTCACAACTTGAATATTTGAGTGCACACTTGGTCCTTGTATGAGTAACTTTGAGTTTGGTTGTGTGCATTCATGATTGAGTCTTTTGTAGCACTGCTTGAGACATCCCTTTTGAACTGCTGAACTTGGATTTTATTTGAGGACAATCAAAGGTATAAGTTGGGGGTGTTGATGAGTTTGAGGTTTGGACTCATTTAGAGATTTGTTTATATAGATTTAGTGTCCTCAAATACTTAATTTGTGCCAATAACTGATGTAAAATCCTTGATTTTCAGGTATATAGATGGAGGAACAAAGCAAGGACACTAACTTATAAAAAGAAACAAAATGAGCTGAAAGAATGAAAAAAGACAAGCCTGGTGATCGCCGAGTTCACTTTGCGAATTGCCGAATGGCTATATGACCGCCCAAAGTTCCATTGTGCCAAGCCCTGAGGGAAGAAACCAAGTCGGTGAGAGAAAGGAGCAGTCAGAGGATCGCCAAGTCGTTCCACGATGTAGTGTTAGATCGCCCAAAGTACAGATCTTGAGGATGCTGAATGCCAAGGCAGAAGGGCGAGCCCGACTTACTTCGCCGAATGAGATTTCGTAGATTATTTTCGGTGACTATAAATACATTTTTGAACATTTAGTTTAGGATCTTTATCCATCTTTTATCTATCAATTACTCTAGAAAACAATTTTTGGAAGTTTTGAGCGTTTTCTCTAGTTTTTCCTATGTTTTGAAGGATTGAAGAAATTCACTTTTGAGAAATTGGAACTGGGCCTTTGAGAATCTTCGAATTGGAGCATTATAAGGACAAAATCACTCTTACCCAGTTGATGGATAATCAATTTGGTAACAATTTTTACCTTTTTATGTCTAGCTAAAACCTCAATTCTTGGGGTGTAATTATGTGATTATGGGCTGATTTAGCTTATGTGTATTGTTAATTATTAGTTTAAATGCTATTTAGAAGTGATTTTAATCATTAATTCTAGTTTAATTTAAGAATTGTGGTTGCAAATGCAGTTCTATGTTTCTGTTCTTGGCTTGCTCGAGAGAGAGGTTTTAGAACTAAAATTATTAATTGATGGTTTCTGGGTATTGGGTTGACATGGTTTCAGCTCGAGAGAGTGAATCCTAAACCCAATCCCACACATTCAGCTCGAGAGAGTGAATGGATTAAGGTGTGGGTTGGTCTTATTTTGCATGCTTGTTGATGTTTGAGAGAAATTAACTTGAATCGGGGTAAATTGTTCGAGAGAAAATTTATCTCCACTATAGCCTAGCCTACTCACAAATATCTAGCTATTTTCTAATAGTTGCAATTACCCATATGTCTACATTAGCCTATAATCAATCACATCCCAAGAACCTGTCTCATTATTGCTAATTCATATTGTTTGTGATTGTTGTTTGTAGTTGATAATCAAAACCAAAATTCCCCCATTTGACATTCGTGTCACCCACTGATTTGAATGATGTCTTTATTCGATAATTTTTATTCCTATGACTGATTTGATCATGTTCATACTTCCCAATCGAATCTGAAACACGTACCGCTCCTTATGGGATTCGACCCCAACTCATTTAGTTGGGTTTTATATTGATTAACAACCATTGACGCTTAGAATTGGATGAAGTGTCTTTGAAACGTTAATTTAATCACATAATCCATGATTTCTAGACTATGAGCATATTATGAAGCTTATGAACTATGAAAGATGAATTTATAAAGATATGCATGTTTCTTTACGAAATTGATATAAATGATTTAAGGTTGCTTTGAGAGTAAATCATCTATGTTGTTATTGTTGTGAAAGGGTTTTCTTACATATAGGATTCATAAGGTATAAAGGTTTTCTCACCCAATTTGAATCAACATTAAGGATTTATTTTACTGAACTCTAGCTTGGATTGGCAACTTGATTGTGCTCTTCCATGGATAATAATACAATTAAGATTAATGACTATTCTGTTAGAGTGATGCTTAGCACCAAGTGTACAAGAAGCATTTACCCATGTCCCATAACTATGTGCAACCATAGTCTTAAATAAACATTAGCTAGTTAATCCACTTTAGCTCAAGTTTATGGTTCTTACCTTGGCTAGTAAGGACATCTATTTTCTGACATGTTATTTTATAATTTAGCTTTGTCATTGCATGTCATATAAAGTCCTTTTAGCATCATTTCATAACGTTTATGCATTGCTATCATAATTGGTACATTCCATTTACTAACGCTTACTCGTGCCTACATTGTTTCACTAATGTAGGGTCCGACGCTCCTACCTTTCATACTCATGGCTAGTGACGCCCTTATAGACATCGAAGATAGGTGAGTCCTCATGTTTTGAGAACCAAGAATCTTTTATTACTTTTATGTCATTTTTCATTCTGGATATTGTGTGTGATGTATGGGTTATGTCCCAATAACTACTTTAATGTAATAGATGGCTTTGGGACTTATATTAGACTTCTGCTTCTTTTTGTCAAACTTTTTTATTTGAAATGCTTCTTTTAAACTCTTTGTTTATTATATCTTGTCTAATGTATGCTAAGTGGGTTGTGTAAGGCCTCTCGGGGTCTTATAAGCCATATCACATCTAGGGTTTACTTTCGGTCATGACAAACCTGGTATTCAAAGCACAAGGTTTAGAAAGATCCTAGGTTGTCTCATAAGCCACATCGAGTAGAGTCTTGTTCATGAGTGTGAAGCGTGCCATATTTATGAATGAGAAGCTATACGATGTTTAGGAAATTCCACTTTTCTAATCACACTAAAGTTGTGTGATAGAGTTTAAATCTATAATATCTCTCTATTAACCCATATTCAACGTTTTTCAGGATATGGCCACCCAAAGGGCATATGCTAGAAGGAATTTGGGAGAGAATATGAAATGAAAAGCTCCTCAAGTTTCGGTCGACCCTTTGGCCGAGAAAGTGATTAATGCAGAGTTTAGGGATGCTTTTCAAGTATTGGCTCAAGCCATAACGGCTCAAGCCATAACTGCTCAAGCCAATAAGGAGACTATTGTCCCCGTGAACCTAAATATGGGTATGTTGGCAACCACTTCACTAGAATGAATCCTCTAGAGTTTCATGGTTCCAAGGTTGAGGAAGATCCTTAAGAGTTCACTTATGAGGTGTGTAACACCCCTAATTACTAACCAAGAGTCGTATGTCCATACACCATTGCTAAATTACTACAATATGTTCTATTCTCATTTTGGGAACTTGAAATTTTGTGATATTTGCAAACCTGATTAACATAATTGTGATCGTAATTTAAGGGATTGTACTGGGGTATTTACATAATATTCTAATTAGGATTACCTATAACTTGAAAGGGTGGTGAGGTATATACATATAGGTATATATGTATACATTTTGGGAAGCACACTTTTTACTGGAGCTGTACCTTTGAAGGACAACTGTATAGGTGATAAAGTCACTTTTGTGTATAAACTTGTACCTGTACTCTTTTAACCTACTGGTATATCTGAAAGTTTATCTTGGTACCTTGGTTACCCCTTGTCACTTTGCATTGTCGTGGTGTTATCCTTTAAGACTTTAAAGACACTTGTGTAACTTGCCCACTTGTACGGATTGTTTGATCAGTTGGCACTCTTGTTGGGACCTTGTCCTTCTTGTGGCTGTGACTGTGTCACTATTGGAATGCCTCTTGATTCAGATTATTTGCTATCTTGGCTCTAGATTTTTAGTTCATCGTAAGTATGGATGTTATCCATTTTAAGTACGAACTTGAAAGCCATTTTTAATATGGTTCTTGGTTCTCTTGTTTATTGGGCTTTGACCCTTGTTGATGCAGGGTGTTGGTCCTTCTTGATACCTTCTTATGCTTGGTGTGATGACATGATGTATATATTGGGAGAGCTTTGTTATTGAATCTCTTGGAAAATGGTGTTATGAGCATTCTTGACATTTGGATCTGTAAATATCAAACTTGATACTCTTTATATATTGTTTACTTAATTTATTTATTATGTTTCAATTATGCTATCCATGACTTGAGAAAGGTAGCTTGGTGAATCTGAGGGCTCCAAACCTATAGTTTTTACACCACTAAGCTCTATGCTTAGCGATAGTTGTTTCTATCATAGGGAATGTTCAAGAGGATGTATGAAGCTAGCCATTAGAGTTGGAGATTTTGAGAGCCTTAAGGAAGATTGCATTTGCATATAGGCATCTATATTTTGTATAAACCTTGGGACTTGTACATGATGTATGTGTTGTACACTTACATGAAATTTTGAAAGCTAATTTGATCATGTCACCATGGGTTGTAATATACGTATGGCTATATGTTTTGTTGATTTTGGGGTGTGTAAACCCAAATCTTGTAATATACTAAATTTACTATTTGTTTTAAATGTTTGTGTGAAGAATGAACCGACTTATTTTGGTACTCGGAGGTTGGTAATATTCTTTTATATTACTTTTTAAGTGTGAGGATAAAATATGCAGGAAAACCTCGTAAGTTATTTGCTTAGATTATTTTGGGAACAGTTCTTCCGCGATAAGATAAATTCTACGCAGTTTCAATTTGACATCAAATTAATGTGTAAATGGGCAGGCTTCACTTCTTTAACTAATTTTTTATTAACCTAATTCCTCTACTAGACTATAATTAATATGCCCTTCGTTAATCTCTTTTAAATGTCGCAAGTATTAAATTAGATTTCTTCTTTGAGTGGTAGTATCCATCCGAAAGGGTCGCTACAAGGTGTATAAGGTGTTGATGATCATGAGAGTGATGCCGGTGGAAAAGGTGGAGTTGGCTGCTTATAAACTGAAGGGTGTTGCTCAAGTTTTGTTCAACCAATGGAAAGAAGAGAGGGTGGTTAATGCAGGTCCTCTTGATTGGGAAAATTTAAAGGTTGCTTTCTTTGATAGGTTCATCTCACTTGAGATGAGGGAGGCAAAGGTACTTGAATTTATCAATCTCCATCAAGGAAACATGAGAGTGAAGGAGTATGCCTTGAAGTTCATGAAATTGTCTCGATATGCTCCTACTATGGTTGCCAATCCTAGGGCAAGGATGAATAGGTTTAGTTTAGGAGTAACTGACATAGTGGTTAAAGAATGTCGTACCGCCGTTCTCATCAATGACATGGGCATTTCTTATCTAATGGTTCATGCTCAACAAATCGAAGAGGAGAAACTTAAGGTATATTCCAGGGAGGCAAAAAGGGCCAAGACCGGTGAGGGCGATTTTTCACATTCGAGGTCCAATAGATATGGTCATTCTATGTTTCAACAAAGGTTTTCCAGTCAAGGTTCCTCTAATGCTCTGGCTCCCAAATTCAACAAAGATAGGGTGTCCAACCCTAAACCTAAAGGAGGAAATGGTGGTGGATCCTCATTGTCTACTTGTGCTAGGTTTGCAAGAAAGCACGAGAGTAAATTCCTAGTCGGTTCTAATGCCTGTTTTGGTTGTGGCAAGATGGATCATAAGATAAGGGATTCCCCTCAAGTGCTACGAATGAAAGAGATAATCATCGACGAGCTCAACCTAACCCTTCTTCAGGTTCTAGTGGGAGTTAGAAGCGAAACATATTTTATGCACATAAAACTCATCATGAGCAAGAGGGTTCCCTCCGATGTACTTACCAGTATGTTTAACATCTTTCATCTCAATGTTTATACTTTACTTGATCCTGGTGTTGCCTTGCCTTTTGTGACTCCATATGTGGCTACGAGGTTTGATATTCTTCCTCATGTGTTGTTAGACCCTTTTTCTATCTCTACTCCTATTGGTAAATATATTATGGCTCAGAGAGTCGGTAGAGATTGTCTTGTCTCCTTATTCCACAAAGTCAGTCATCTTAATCTTGTAGAGCTTGATATGTTAGATGTCGATGTATTCTTGGTATTGATTGGCTGCATTCATGTGATGCTTTTATTGATTGTAGAACCCGAGTAGTCAAGTTTCAGTTTCCAAATGAACCCATCAAAGAGTTGAAATGGGGAAATTCAACTAGAAAGATAGAAAGATGATTTCTAAGGGTTGCATATACCATCTTGTTCAGGTTAGGGATACAGATTCTAAAACCCCTACTCTTGAGTTGGTCCCCGTTGGTAATGAGTTTCTGGAAGTGTTTCCCAATGATTTACCCTGTGTTCCACCCGAAGGAGAAATAGAATTTGGTATTTACCTTTTCCCAGATACGCAACCTATCTCTATTCCTCCTTATCATATAGCCTTGGAAGAACTTAAGGAGTTAAAAGACCAATTGAAAGATTTGTTGGATAAGGGTTTAATCCGACCAAGTATCTCTCCATGGGGTTCTCCAAATTTGTTTGTTCAAAAGAAAGATGGTTACCTTCATATATGGATCGGCTACTATCTATTGAACAAGGTTACCATTAAGAACAAATATCCTCTTCCAAGGATAGATAACTTATTTGAACAACTACCAGGAGAAAGTTACTCCTATAAGATTGACCTCCGGTCGGGTTATCACTAATTGAGGGTGAAAGAAGACTACATTCTAAAGATGACTTTCCAAACTCGGTAAGGTCATTATGGGTTTCGGATGATATAATTTGGCTTGACTAATGCTCCAGCTGCATTTATGAATTTGATGAATAGGGTGTTTAGACAATACATTGACATGTTCGTGATTGTGTTCATCAACGATATCTTCATTTACTCAAGGAGTGAGGATGAGTATACCAATCATTTGAGGATTATGTTACAAGTTATAAAGGACCAACAATTCTTTGCCAATTTTAGTAAATGTGAGTTTTTGTTAATATCCATGGCTTTTCTCGGTCCCATTGTTACTTGTAAATGTATTGAGGTACATCCTAAGAAAATAGATGCGGTTAAGGGTTGGCCTAGACCTCTATCCCCTTTGGATATTTGAAGTTTCTTGGGTTTGGTTTGTTAGTATAGAAGGTTTGTTGAAGGGTTTTCTTCGATTCCCTCTCTGTTGACGACATTGACCCAACATAAGGCAAAGTTTATATAGTCAGAAGAGTGTGAGAAGAGTTTTCAAGATCTGAAAGATAGGAATACCTTCGCTCTGGTGTTGACTTTACCATAAGGATTCAATGGATTTGTGATTTATGATGATGCTTGAAGAGTTGGGTTATTGCTTATGTTTCACGACAACTTAAGATTCATGAAAAGAACTATACTACCCACAATTTAGAATTAGTGGCGGTTGTGTTTGCCTTACATATATGGTGGTATTACTTATATGGTGCTCATGTTTATGATTTACTGACCATAAAAGTTGACAAAATGTGTTTAAGCAAAAGGATCGAAATCTTCCCAAAAGGAGGTGGCTTGAGTTACTAAAGTATTATGACATGAGTGTCCTCTATCACCCCGACAAGGCGAACGTGGTGGCGAATGCTCTTAGTCGGTTATCAATGGGATGTGTTGCACATATTGAGGATGGTAAGAAGTATTTGGTTCGATATGTTCATATATTGGCCCGATTGGGTGTTCGGTTGGTTGACTCTATCATTGGCAATGCTATGGTCTATAATGGTTCAGAATCATCTTTTATATCAGATGTGAAAGCCAAGTAAGATGATGATTCGAATTTTGTTGAATTGAAGGAAACAATGATTAAGAAGTCCATTGAGGCTTTCTCCAAAAGGGGAGATGGTGTACTTCGGTATCAAGGTCCCTTGTGTGATCCCAATAGTGATGATTTGAGTGAGCAAATTTTATCAAAACCCCATAGTTCTCGATATTCCATTCACCCAGAAGACACCAAGATGTACAGTGACTTGCGCGAGGTCTATAAGTGGAATAAGATGAAGAAGGATATTGTGGAATTTGTGGCTAAATATTCTAAAATGTGCTTACAAAATCTTTTCGGATACTAAGAGATAGATTTCAAATTGATCAAAGTTTAGAAGTTAAACTAAGACTGACAGGAAAAAGAGGATTGGAAGGAAGAAGGTACAATTTGCCAATAGTTTCTAAGGTAGTACCTTTGGTGGTTGGTGATTATGAACCAACTAGTTCTGATAGGGATATAATAATTGAAAGGCACTCTGGACAACTTCAGAGAATTAGTGAATTGAATGAAACCTACTTAGGTTTGCAATATCCATTACTACTACCATTTGGTGAAGATGGATATAAAGAAGATATTCCTTTAAATAGAATTGATCAATCATCTAATGGAAGAAAATATGTTAGCTCTCTATAATACTTTTCATACAAAAATCAAGAAAGGAAGAATGAAGTACCAACAATTGTATTGGCTAAAAGACTATTTCAACAATTCTTGGTAGATGGATATACAATGATAGAATCTTTTCGATTGCTATTTTATAGGCTCAATCAAACATATTTGAGAGCAGACTTTTATAAAGAGTTAGAAGAAGTTGTTTTGCAGGGAGACACACAACCTTCTTCTCGAGGACAAAGAGTAATATTGTCTTCTTCTTTCACTGGAGGTACACGTTATTTATTGCAAAATTATCAAGATGCAATGACAATACGTAAATGGGTCGGATATCCTGATCTATTCATTACATTTACTTGCGATTCTAACTGGCCTGAAATTACTAGATTTGTGAAGAGTAGGGGATTGGCTCCAGAAGATCGGCCAAACATTATAACAAGAGTCTTTAATATTAAATTAGATCACTTGATAACGGATTTGGGAGACAACAAAGTTTTTAGAAAAGTAAAAGCAGGTATGAATTTTTTTATCTTTTTATTTTACCATAATTATTTGTTTTAAATTTGAACCATTAATAAAAAATAATACCATATTTATCCTTTGATAAAGTAATTTATACTATTAAACTTCAAAATCATGGATCGCCTCATGAAAATATTTTGTTGTTTCTACATAATAAATCTCCAAATATCAGTGATATTGATGATATTGTTTCAATTGAATTGCCTATGTGGTTCTGTTAGAAAATCATCTCTTTGCATGCAAAATGGAAAATGTTCAAGACACTTTCCAAAAATATTTATTTCTTCTACCTTAATTGATGAAGAGGGCTATCATGTATATAGAAGAAAAGATGATGGCAGGTCTATAAAGAGATCATGTATTGATTTGGATAAAAGATATGTTTTACCAGACAATAGAGTTTTGTTGTTGAAATATGGGGCACATATTAATGTTGAATGGTGCAATCAATCAAGATTAATTAAATAATTATTTAAGTATATTAATACAGGTCATGATCGTGTTACAACTGCTTTTTGTGATAGTGAGAACTCTTCTGATTCAAGAGAGATTGATGAAATAAATATGTATTGTGATTGTCGGTTAGGCTTAGACCTTTAGTATCTATCCCTAAGTCCCACAACTAGACAACTTAGTCCTTTGAACATTTCTTAAGTGTATCCATATCAATAAGTTTTGTACTCTTGGCGAGGTACAACAATCCTTTTAGAGTTGGGGTACAAGTTTTTCTCTCTCAAGTCATCAACATTAGGAACACACAACCGACCTTGATATTGAAGCACACCATCTCTCCTTTGGGGAAAAGCCTCAATGGACTTTTAAGGCACCACTTCCTTAGATTTAACAAAAATTAGAGGAAGACCTTGTTTGGCTTTCACATCCGACACAAACGAGAATTTTGAACCATTATGAACAATAAAACCACCTTAATTAGAATCAACCAACTAAACACCCAATCGGGCCAATCTATGAATATCACAAGCTAACTCTTTTTTATCTTCCTCGAAATGAGAAACACTACCCATTGATAGTCGACTAAAAGCATCCGCCACCACATTTTCTTTACTGTGTGATATAGAACACTCATGTCGTAATCCTTTAGCAACTCAAGCGAGCTCCCTTGGAGAAGATTTAGACCCTTTTGCTTGAACACATATCTAAAACTCTTGTGGTTAGTAAATGCATCAACATGGATACCATATAAGTAATACCTCTGAATCCTTAAGGAAAACACAATTGCCGCTAGTTTCAATTCAAGGGTAGGATAATTATTTTCATGAATTTTAAGTTGCCTTGAAGTATAAGCAATAACCTACCCATTTAGTATGAGGACACACCCTAGTCCAATTCTTAAAGCATCAAAATAAACAACAAGCCCATCATACCCTTCTAATAGAGTCAATATTAGAGCAAAGGTAAATCTATCTTTCGATTCTAAGAAACTCTTCTCACACGCTTCCGACCATAAGAACTTGACCTTCTTTTTGGTCAGTATCGTCAATGGAGAGGCAATTGAAGAAAATCCTTCCACAAACCTTCTATAATAACCAACAAAACCAAAGAAACTTCGTATATCTGAAGGGTATAGAGGTCTAGGACAACTCTTAACCACATCCGTCTTCTTAGATTCTACCTCAATACCCTTACCGAAAATAATGTGACCAACAAAAGCCACGGATCTCAACAAAAACTTGCATTTACTAAACTTTTCAAATAATTGTTGGTCCTTGAGTACTTGCAACACAATCCTCAAATGATCAATGTGCTTATCCTCACTCCTTGTGTATATCGAAATGTCATCAATAAACACAATTACAAACATGTCAAGATATTTTCAAAAACACTCTATTCATCAAGTTCATAAATGCACATGGAGCATTAGTCAAACCAAACAATATTACCAAAACTCATAATGACCATACTGAGTTAGAAAATCCATCTAGGCATTGTCATTTTCCTTCACCCTTAATTGGTGATAACCCGACTGGAGGTTGATCTTAGAGAAATAACTCATTTTTTGGAGTTGATCAAACAAATCATCTATCATCGGAAGAGGATACTTATTCTTAATAGTAACCTTGTTTAGTTGCTGGTAATCAATACATATGAAAAATGTGAACCATCTTTCTTTTGAGCAAACAAAACTGTAGTACCCCTTGGAGAGATACTCGGTTGGATAAAACCCTTATCCAACAAATCTTTCAATTGCTCCTTTAATTTCTTAAGTTCTATTGGAGCCATATAGAAAAGAGGTATAGAGATAGGTTGTGTATCACGGACAAGGTCAATACAGAAGTCTATTTTCCTTTTAAGAGGAACACTGGGTAAATTATCGGGAAACACTTCCAGAAACTCATTTACAATGGGAACCGACTCAAGTGTAGGGGTTTTGGAATCCATATCCCTAACCTGAACAAGATGATATATGCAACCCTTTGAAATTATTTTTCTAGCTTTAAGATAAGAAACAAACTGACAGTTAGACAAATAATTTCGCCCTTTCAATTCTAGGATGGGTTCATTTTGAAATTGAAACTTGATCACTCTGGTTTTACAATCAATAGAAGCATAAAATGAATGGAGCCAGTCCATACTAAGAATAACATTGAAATCTAACATATCAAACTCTACAAGATCAACATGAGCGACTTAATGAAATAAAGAGATGGGATAATTTCTATAGACTATGTTAGCCACAATAGATTCACTAATAGGTGTAGAGACAGAAAAAAGGTCTATCAACACATATGGAAGAACATCAAACTTCATAGACACATATGTCATCACAAAAGACAAAGTAGCACCAGGATCAAGCAAAGCATATACATCAAGATGAAAGACTTTCAACATACCGGTAACCATATCGGGAGAACCTTAATTATCATGTCAAGTTTGAAGTGCATAAATTTTTTTTTGCTTCAGATCGTTGAATCTGAACCACTAGGTGGAGCTTTCCAGCGATCCTTTTTCTTGTGAATTCTAGATTGGCAATCTTAAGCGGTGACCACTTTTACCACAACTAAAGCAATTATCCATACCCATCAAGAATTTTCCTGGATGACTCTTGCCATAATTTTGGCATGCGGGAACCGAAGCACTCTTTCCACCACCATTTCCTAGTTGAGGCTTGGGTTAGACACCCTATATTTATTGAACTAAGGAGCCAGAGCATTGGAGGAACCTTGACAGGAAAACCTTTGTTGGAACCTAGAACGACCATGTCCATCGAAACTTAAATGTGAAAAGTCACTAAGTCACTATCACCGGTCTTTGCCTTCTTTGACACCCTAGACCTTTACATAAGTTTCTACTCTTTAATTGTTTGGGCATGAATAATTAGATGACAAATGTAAATTTTCATTAATGAGCATGGCGGTAGAATATTCCTTAACCACCATTTCGGACAGACCCGGAACAATTTGCTCATCTTTGCCCTAGGATCAACAACCATAGTAGGAGAATACCTAGACAATTATGTGAATTTAAAGGCATATTCCTTCACACTCATATTCCTTGACAAAGTTTAATGAACTCAAGCACCTTTGCCTCGTTCATCTCAAGGGGAAAAAACCTATCAAGAAAAACTACCTTAAACTTCTCCCAATCAAGAGGATCTGAATCAACAGTCGTATCTTCCTTCCATTGGTTGAACCAAACATGAGCAACACCCTTAGGTTTATAAGCAGCCAATTTTGCCTTTTCCACTAGCGTCACTCTCATAATCATCAAAACTTTATATTTTTTATCAATGAAATCTTGAGGATATTTCTCAACCTTGGAACCATGAAACTTCGAGGGATTCATCCAAGAGAAGTCCCTCACTCTAGTTACCACCTTACCCACATTTGGGTTCATGGGACCACAATCTCCATATTGGCTTAAGCTGTCATGGCTTGGACCAAAACTTGAAAAGTAGCTCGAAACTCTACATTAGTCACTTGGTTCGCCAAAGGGTCAAATGGAACTTGTCGAGCTTTCTAAGGATCTTGAGGAGCTTCCCGTTCCATATTATTATTTAAATTTCTCCTAATATATGCCCTTCGAGGGGCTATATCCATAAAAGCATCGTATGGGGATTAGGAGAGAGAGGTATATAGAGTTAAACTTTATCACTCGACTTTAGAATAATTAAACAAGTGGAATTTCCTAAACATCTCATAAACTCTTATTCATAAATGTGGCGCGCTTCACACTCATGAAGAAGACTTTACTCGACGTGGCTAATGAGACATCTTAGGACCTTTCTAAGCTTTGTGCTCTTATACCAAGTTTGTTACGACCCAAAGTAGACCATAGGTGCAACATGGCGAGTGGAACCCTAAGAGGTCCTACACAAGCTACTTAGCATACATCATACAAGATAATAGAAATAAAGAGTTAAAAATATAGTATTTTTATATTTCAAGAGTTTGACAAAGCAGAAGTATATCATAAGTCTCAATAAGCCATCTAATATATCATAAGGAAAATGATTGAGACGTAACTCATACATCACATACCAAGTTTGTAAACTAGAAATTACATAAAACTATAAAAGTATCTCTGTCCTTGGATCATGAGGACTCACCAATCTTCATAGCTAATGAAACCAACTAGCCATGGGTTTAGGAAATAGGAGAGTCTGACCCTACATTAATTAAACAATGTAGGCACAAGTATGAATTAGTACATGGAATGTATTAAGTATGAGGTAATAGGCATAAAATAGTCATGATAGAATGAATGGTTTAAGACATGTAGACATGATCAATATTTGAACATTTCAAAAGCTTAAAGAAAAATGGACATCTCAATCATGAAATATAATAAAATACACTAACATAAAGGACAATAGCAAAAACTTTGAAGAATCATAGTCATTTTGTGGGTTTTTAACTTTAACGACACTAAGACCATGAGAGCTATGTCATGGAATTCGGTATATCCCTCATATCAAAAGAAAGGGAATATACTTGCCAAGGTAGAATCCGTACATATTATCTTTTGCTAAAGTTGATCCACTAGCTAGGCCATTTAAGAAAATCCTACGGGGGCACGTAGTTAGGGACTAGAGTTTGCTACTAGAGACTACCTTATTTGGGCCTCCACCTCAAAGCCCTCTTGGTTCTAAGTCTAATTCACAATGGAATAGATAAAATTCAAATATCAATATAACATAGGAAAGAAAATGATCAATACCAATGACATCTTTTGAGATCAAAACTTAGAAGAGCTCCATAAACATAATTCAACATAGATGAGAAAACTTTTCACCAATGTGAATCCATATGTGAGAAATACCTTTCACAATTATGATCATAGTAGCATCGTAGAAACCTTTCACAATAACATTTATATTTTCCTTTCAAAGCATCTCTAACACATTTACAATAACTTCATAAAACATTCATATATTCATAAGTTCATAATTCATAGGTTCATGAGTTCATCATAGGTCAATAGTTGAAAATCATAATTTAGGCATGGGTCACTGAAATTTCAACCAAATATAGTGTATTAAAATTGATTCATGCATTAGAAGACTTATGTAACAATGATCAATCATCATTAAATGAAATCTATAAAGATTGAATTGAAACCCTAACTTAAACAATTGAATTTGAGATTGAGAAATTGGAACCTTTGGGGACCCCATGGGAGAATGGATTCCATGGATGAATACCGATATACCTTGATACTTAGAGCCAAAAATGAAGGGAGGATTGGAGACTTGGATTAATGGTAGCTTTTTTTCTTCTTCTTCCTTAGTCTTGAGAGAATTTGGGGAGTGGATTTAGGAGAATGGATATAAAATGGTAATTTGGGGCTTAAAATCTTTATATAGGGCTTAGGGTAGAAGGAAAAACAACATAGAATTGGTTTAAAACAATTAGGAGAAGACCCAAAAGCCTGTTAAAATAATTGCCAGACTTCGACCTACGGACCATATGACTTTCTATGGTCCATAGTGGTCAACCGTAGGCGAAGTACTGGGATCATGAAATCACCTATCTTTTGACGGAACACTTCTACAACTCGTAGGTCTTCCTATGGTCCGTAGATAACAATCGTAAAAATTCACTTGCACCTTTAAAATTTCACTAAGTCTAGGGAATACCTACAATACCTATCTATGGCTCGTACAAAGAACGAGAGGCAGTCTTGATGAACCATAAAAGGAGTACTTGGATGTTTTTGAATTAAAATATTTTCCCTCTTTATACGGGTGCCATCCATGGCCTGTAAAACCTTCTACAGTCTATAGATGGGACCCGTAAACATAGTTTGTAACCCAAAAACTTCTTTTCTTTCTTTCCAAATTCTGATGTGTTACAAGAGGTGAATCCACTGGTCGATATTTATGTTCGTATATAGATATATGATCTAGCATGTCCATTTTTAAAATAAAAAATAAAATTCTTCCTTCAGTTTACTATAATATGATTTGATATGCTATGCTAAGGGTTAGCTTGAGTTCTCTTTTGGTTTCAAGTACCGTGTCTCAACTAGGGTGAACATTCAAGATATGACAGAAGAAAACTGACAGTCTCATCTTTGTCTGTAGCTCAGCTTTAAAATTTGGAAAGTGAGATTTTCAATGCAAATATCCATTAGCCTAGACAATTGTTTGTTGTCTTCTCTAAGCTATTGTATGCATAGACACTTATATAAGTGTCTAGGCACACTATAATAGGTGAGTAAATATCCATCAATGCTTTGATATTTAATGATCCTCAGGGTAACTTCAGTGTTTTATGCATGCTTTTCCTATTTTATCCCTTCCCATAACTTTCTTATATCTTTTGTCTGGTTTTTGATTGGGTGGCATGTTTTCCAAGGTATTCGTTGAGTTTGGTGCGAGTTTTGAAAGCTTAATGCTTGATATAGTTGACTATAGTCAACACCTAGAGATGCTGACATCAGACATAATTTCATCAACAATCTGCTTAGGAAGGGCCATTTTGGTCTTGTTTGATGATCAATTTGGTTTTTGAGTCTTTCATTTGGAGTTGGTGCGATTTGACGTTTTAGCTTTTGAGTTTAGCCAAAAGTTTTACTTCGGACAAGTTACTTGGTAAAAATTTCCAGGAATAAAATTTAGTTAGCATGATTAGCTCCAAAATATTGAGTTTGGTCTAGAACGACTTTTGGTTTTGTTTTTGACAGTGTCGGGTTGAGTTATTTTAGCTTTTGACATTTTGTTGTGTTTCTTTGTTTAAGTGTGGATTTTGGTCAACAGTTTGATGAAATGAACTCGGATGGTTGTTTTGTCTTTTTATTTTGAGTCTAAAATGTTATTTCACAGTGTTTTGTACTTTTGGATTGCGTTGTTATGATTCTGAATGAATTTTGAGGGCCTTTTAGAAGTTTTTGGACACTAGCCTCTTTGCTGAAAAATCAGATATTTGGTGCGTCGGCTTAAGCGTATCCTTGATTGCTTAAGTAATGTTGGCTTAAGAGAACAAGGGATATGCTTAAGCTAACAAAATCTGAGGGGTGGGGGGTACTTAAGAGGCCATCCCATGGCTTTTGTGAAGGCCGCTTAAGAAACAAAGGTATCGAAGTGAAGGGAACCTCTTAGCAGGGGTTCGATTTTGAGAAGCCTCTTGCCACTTAAGCAGTGTCCAGTTTTGCAAACATTTTTCTGCTTTTGTTAAAATCGTTGGGAGTAAAACCCATTCTTGTTCTTTATTTCCAAAAAGAAACCCAACTCTTTCAGAGCTCGACCTTGGGAGTTTTGGATTTTTGACCAATTTAAACCATTTTAAGGTGATTGTCTTTCTTTCCCTCTCCTCTACGTTTTTATGTCTTTAATTTTATAATTCAATTCGTTTCCAACCTTAAATTCCCTAGTTTTTATGCCTTGGAGTGTGGTAATTTATCCATTTGAGGTCGGAACTGAGTCCCATTTTCACCCATCATTTGGGCATATAATCCACATTCCTTGGAGGATAGTATGACATATTCTTTTTTGTAATTCCGTTGCTTTGATTCGAGGGACAATTTTTGACCCAATTCTGGTATGAAATTTGGGTTAGTGATATGGGTATCGTTTGATCCATGTTAATTCACTCTTTTTGTTCTTGATAGCTTGATAGTGATCCAAGGCTCTCCAAAAGGGGAAAAGCACCTGAATTGTAGTTCGTGTGTGGTTTTTGGCCTTAACTTAGGTTATGGTTTCCTTTTCTAAGACTTGACTTAGTAGATTAATTATATTTGGGTAGTGTCACATGATTGAGGTTGAGCCCTTACATTGAGTTGAGCTTTATTGAACCTTGGATAGTTGTGTCCATAAGTTGGGTTGTTTAGCTTTAGTTGTAGTCAGAAAAACCTTAGTTTAGGTGATCCTTGTGTGAGTAGTATCCTTATACCTTGATTCTAGGTGCCGTGAAACTTATGATTGTGATATATTTTACTTGTTTGGTTGGTGTGATTGATGGTATGGATCCTTGAGTGTGATTTATTTTATGGTTTATTAATTTATTTGGCCTGAGACCTTGAGCGTGGATTAGGAGAAGCACCAGGTTAGTACTCTCGTGGTGTGATGGGCATTTTTCTTGGTTTTGTGGGTTTGACATGACTTGACCATGGTAATGCTTAAAAGTTGTAAAAAGACCCTTTTACATGATTATCACGCCTTTCTAGTGCTTTTACTCTGTTGAGCTTAATGTATCATTCCAGGCGGCCAATTGATAAAGATATCTGGGTTATTGCTAATTTTGACGTGCCAGCCTGATAGGCATGTGGGTACATCTATCCAGGTTATTGGCTGTTTGTTAAGCTTGAGGTGTCGTTCTAGGCAGCTCAATGTTTCTTGTAGGCTTATGGTCTTTCTTACTTGGTGTTACACTTTTTCATTGTGTTTGTTGGCCTTTGAATGTATTGAATTTTTTTATTGTGCGTATCTTCGTACTAAATCTATGATTTTATCTGCCCATCCTTTATTTTATGTTAGTTGGTACATATTTCCCTTGTCTTGCTAGCACCATCATGCTTCATTTATGTATTTGATCTTTCTGAGCTTGGTCAGTCTATGATGCCTACTGGGTACCCTATATTTTTTTTTCTCATAGTGCACGTCTGCATTTTTTCTAATGCAACTCCCTCTTTGAGCCACCCTCAGTAAGCGTTGGATTTCCCGTGGGAGTCAAAGTCTCGTATTTGTGGTGAGCTCCCGACATTCAAAGACTTGTTGCTCTCCTTGTTTTGTACTGACTCTCATGTTGTATTTTGGATTAGTCATTTCTCTATATGACTTTTTATTCGTAGTAGCTTCTGTATAGGTGACACCAGGTTCTGGGGATCAATATCTTGTGTTAGTTGTCTTTTTGTCACTTTTGGGACTATTTTTAATTATTTGGTATTGTACTACAAATATATATGATATGACCATTCTTTCTATATACATTAGCCTTGTCTTCTTCTTATTATTGTTTATTTTTGATATAAAGTGTGAATTCCGCCTCTTGTTATTTGTGCTTAGGCTTGTCCACTCGTTGGGTTGTAGTAGACGCTATCATGGCCCTATTTTGGGTGTTGACAATATGGTATCAGAGCTTTAGGTTCACCAGTCTCACCAGTACAGTAGCAAGTGTCTAGTAGAGTCTCGCGGATCACTATGATGATGTCCGTATCCAATCTTTGATCGGCTATAGGGCATTCTTATGAATACATTACTATTTCTTGTTTCTTGTCGTGCGTTGATAGTTCTACCAATATCTAAACTCCAACTGTTTTACTCTTTCTCAGATTGATAGGACAAGATCGACTGCAAGCGAGCGTGGACCTCCTGCACCTCCCGGTGGACCCTATCTAGGGGTAGAGTTAGAGGTCGACCTAGAGGTCGGCACCAATTATAGAGCCCGAGATAGAGGTTGAGAAAGTTCAACCTCAGCCCGAGGGTGTGGGGCTAGCCCAACCTCTACTAGGATTTATGGTTATGCCAATACTTCATGATACTTTGGCCAGGATCCTCAGTTTCATGGAGGGTATGTTCCAAGAAGGTACTGTGCCTAGCACATCACCCAAACCACATATTAGAAGTGATTCTCAAACTTCCGTAGGTAGGGAGGGGCACATGGTACTTTGGCGCATCATGCTGCTGCGACTTCTCATATAGTAGTTCAGCCGGTTGTGACTAGTTCTTCACCTATTGCTACTAGGACAACTATGACCCTTGAGGAACAAAATATATTGGGGCAGTTTATCAGGTTGATTCCTCCCAGGTTCACCGGTGCTGTAGGCGAGGTTGCCATGAGTTTCTAGAGAGGTGCCCGGAGAGTTTTCATACCCTTGGGTAAGTGGAGTCCCATGGGGTTTATTACACTACTTTCTAGCTAGAGGGGCTAGTGAAGTAATGGTGGAGGTTCTACTTCGATTGAAGACTAGCCGGGTCACCATTAATGACTTGGGCTTAAATCTGTGAGTCTTGCTTAAAAAAGTATGTACTGCGTAGCTTGAGGAAATGGTTGCGGAATGAGTTCTTAGACCATACTAAGAGATCACTTTCATTGCATAGTACGAGGCATGGTTCCATAAGTTGGCGAGACATGAGGCTATGCTTATGCCAAAAGAGCATGAGAGAGTTCATATGTTTGTTAGTAGGCTCTCATTTCCACTTAGATTGGCGATAGAGCAGATGGTGGTGTCGGGTTGTTCTTTACTACAGATAGTTGATCATGCACTCACCACTGAGGGGATCCATTGTAAGGCCTATAGAGGCAGTGACAAGGGTGTCATGACCTAGGGGTACCCCTAGATGTAACATGGCATATAGAACCCCGTAAGACGCCATACAAGCCACTTAACTCTCATAACATAAGAAATAGAACAATAAAAGTAAAACAATAGTTCAAGTCCAAAACATTTTATAAAACAAAGCAGAAGTCTAATACACTTGTCTCATCATAGCCATCTAATACAATAAAATGAAATTGGGCCTAGCCCATACATCATGTCCAAAAGATAAATACATGAAAAGGAAGTGAAAAAATAAAACTCCGTCCTCGAAGCATGAGGACTCACCATAGCTCAGAAATATCGATTTCAACCACTAGCCATGAAACTGAGTACCCTGACTGTAGGACCCTACATTTGGGGAAATGTAGGCAAGAGTATGCATTAGTACAAAACAATGTACCGAGTATGATAGCCATGCATAAAACATTTAAATCATGCGAAAAGAGACATTTAATTTCATGACATGCAATTGACTAAGCTAAAACATGATATAAAAGAGTTATAAAACATAAGTCATAAAATCATGGACAATGCAAGGTAAGTTCATCTTTAAAACCTTTGAACTCATACGTGATACTTCTTGAAGTAACCTTAGTTTGTTATTACTTGTGGGGAATTAGCCTTAACTGACATAGAGACCATGTGAGCTATAATATGATCCCACGGTGTCTCCCACATCGAAAAGGGTTGTCCTACTTTCCAAGGTAGAACCGTGAACTTCTAGCTTAAGTGGATCCACTAGCTAATCAACCTATGGGGGAACATAGTTAAGGGATAAATAGATTGCTACTAGAAACCCGGCCTCTACTAAAGGGAGAGATTCCATCTCATGAGATTATTTCTAGAAATCCGACCTCTACTAACGGGAGAGCTTCTATCTCATCATCAATATCCACTCGATTCTAAGCATAAATACCACAGAATAGTCATTTCTTACTTGACTTTATTAATCATGAAAAGGTGCCCTTGGACAACCAAACCAAGCTAGTTCATTAGGATAACTCTTACTCTTTGATTCAATTAGGTGGGAAAGCCTTTCAACCTAAGAATCCTTTCTATGTGAGAAAACCTTTCACATCATGCTAGTATGTATTTATGAGAATATCCTTTCATAATACATCATCATCATTGGTACTTTACTCTCAAGGTACCCTTAAAACATTTGCATTGATTTCATAAAAACAATGCATAAGTCCATAATTTACCTCTTGAGGCTCAAAACAACTTTCAATCATCAATGCATAGAAAACATGGGTTAGATATGGATTTCATCATAAATACATGCAAAGCTTGAAATACATGCTTAATTTCATAAAACTTTTCCTTGCAGATCAAAATCCCACATCATATGATTCATAACTTGAAAACATGGGGATTACATGGGTTCATGGGGAAATCATCAATTCATGCATAAGAGATCATAATTCAATCATTTAAATTAATAATGAAGAGAACACATGATAATTGAAGAAAACCCTAACTCAATTGGGGAATTCTACGTTTGAAATAGAGGAATTTGGGAACTCCATGAATTGAAGGAATCCATGGATGAAAACAACCATACCTTAAATCCAAAAGCTATCCTTCAATGGATGAATTGAGACCTTGACTTGAAACCCTTGATGAATGCTTCTTCTTCATCAAGTTTCTAGAGAGAGAATTATTTAAGAGTTTCTCTTTTTGGTGAGTTTAGAGAGAATTATTTCTATTGGGAAATTTAGAGGTAAAAAGCTTATATAAGGGTCTTAATAAAGGGTAAAACGACGTTGTATAGGAACTATTTAATTAGGAAAAGACCCAACTTCCCTTGAACTAACTGTTAGTTGACCATCGACGGACCCAGTCGACAGACCGTGGTCTGACCCATGGCCCGTCCTAGTGGATCGTGGTTGGTGATCAGAGACCTTTGGCTTGACCTAAGGTTGTTGGACCAAGAACCGTGGACCCACCTACGGTTCGTAGGTCCAGTCGTTGTCCTACCCTATATATTTTCTTAATGGCCAATCAATGGACCCACCTACGGTCCGTGGTCCAACCCACGGTCCCTGATTGGCCAACGTGGATGGCACCTGGAAATGCTGAAATCTAATATGGTGCCCTTTTTCGGATTCAAAGTGTTACAATATCTTCCCCTTGGGACCATTCGTCCTCGAATGAGACTTAAACTGGTTCTAAAAGAGTAGGAAAGGAACTAACAACCCAACCTACAATGCAATGCATACAACCAAGGAGGAACTATCGATTCCAGGCTAGGACGTTCTCAAAACATGAAAAGAGGGGTGAAACTAACTCTATCAGCCCATTATGCATGCAATGCACATAAACTAGGAGGAAATATCAACTCCAAGCTAATCATACTCAAATGCATCATAAGGAAGCAGGAACTACATTTAGCAACCCAATATGCATGAAATTTCAAAATTTCTCATGTTCAAGGAGGAACAACCTTTTCTAAGCTAAAAGCATACTCGACACAATCTCATGGAGCTCATATGTAATTCAATATAAAAAGGCATAGCTAAAGCATGTTCATCAATTCATCTCATTAAGTCTATAGGTAACTCATACTGAATGCACAACAACATGAATAAAATTTATCATATAAACTTATTTTCTTTCAAAACACAAGTTTTGCATGAACATGCATCACATAAGGAAATCATGGAAACACATAAAACACATGACTCCCAAAACAAAAGACAACCAAGAGGAACTCATTACCTCAAGCTAAAATAGGAGTAGAAGGAAATAGATAAGGATATCGGGACATCATATCGGCCTCCCAAGTAGAACCCTCAACTAACTGATTCCTCCACAACACTTTTACAGAAGCTATTTCCTTGTTTCTCAACTTCTTGACTTGCCGATCTAGAATCTCTACCGAAATTTTCTCATAAGAAAGGCTTTCATCAACTCACCCTTCTAGGGGAACTATGGACGTCGGATCACCAACACACTTCTTAAGCATAGAGACATGGAAAATATGGTGCCTACATACTGGGGACTAACTTATAATCAACCTTACCAACACGCCTCAAACCCTGATATGGGCCTACATACCAGGGACTAAGCTTCCCCTTTTTACCAAACCTCATTACACCCTTCATGGGTGAGATTTTTAAGTAAACCCAACCGTTAACATCAAATTCTAGATCCCTTCTTCTCAGATCGGCATAAGACTTTTGCCGACTTTGAGCCATTTTCAAATTTTCCCTTATAAGCCAAACTTTCTCCATGGCCTCTTGTACCAATTTGGGACCTTATACGGCAACTTCACCCACCTCAAACCAACCTATATGAGATCTAGACCACCTACCATATAAGGCCTCAAATGGAGCCATATCAATACTCGAGTGATAACTATTATTTTAAGCAAAAACAATCAGTGGCAAATGGTTATCCCAATTACCCTTAAAATTGATTACACAAGCCCTTGACATTTCTTACAATGTTTGTATAGTACGCTCAGCTTGCCTATTGGTTTGGGGATGAAAAGCCATGCTAAGCTTAACCTTAGTGCCAAGACCCTATTGGAATGACTTCCAAAACTAAGAAGTAAACCGGGCACCACAATCAGATATAATGGATAAAGGCACTCCATGTAACCTTACCATTTCTCTCAAGTACAACTTGGCATAGTCCTTTGCCGAATAAAAAACCTTGATGGGAAGGAAATGAGCCAATTTCATCATCCGATCTACTATCACCCAAATCGAATCATGTTGACACCGGGTGCGAGGCAAACCAACAATAAAGTCCATATTCACATCTTCCCACTTCCAAGCAGGAATGCTAATGTCTTGGGATAAACCTTCCGGTTTCTAATGCTCATATTTAAGTTGTTGACAATTAGGACACTTAGACACAAATCCCACAAAATCCCTCGTTATCCCTTTCCACCAATAGACTTCCCATAAATCATGGTATATCTTGGTGGTTGCTGGGTGAATGGAATACCGCAAACTATGGGCTTTTTCTAAAATATGTTCCATCAAGTCATCCACATTTGGACACATAAACGACCTTGGTATCTAAGTACACCTTCTCCCCCTTGGGAGAAAGCCTTAATGAATTTCTTAAGCACCGCCTCTTTCAATTCTACCTAAATTGGATCAAGACCTTACTTGGCTTTCACATCCATCAAAATGATGATTTGGTACCATTGTGAACTATCACACCACCCTTGGTGGAGTCCACTAGTTGAATACCTAATAGAGCCAATCTATGAACATCTCGAACCTACTCTTTTTTTCCTTCTTTAATATGAGCAACACTACCCATAGATATCCGACTAAGAGCATCCGCTACCACATTAGCTTTACCGGGGTGATAAAAGACACTCATGTCATAATCCTTCAATAACTCAAGCCACCTTCTTTGGTGAAAATTTAGATCTTTCTGATTGAACACATATTGCAAACTCTTGTGATGAGTAAACACATCTACATGCACTTCATACAAATAGTGTCTCCAAATCTTTAAGGCAAAAACGACCGCCTCTAACTCAAGGTCGTGAATAGGATAATTCTTCTCATGTATCTTAAGTTTCCTTGAGGCATAGGCTATAACTTTCCCATTTTGCATAAGCATACACCCTAGCCCGATTCTAGAGGCATTATAATAAACAACAAAACCATTCATCCTTTCCGATAAGGTCAACACCAGAGCGGAAGTAAGGCTATCTTTCAACTCCTGAAAACTCTTCTCACATAATTTAGACCATCCAAATATAACCTTCTTTTGAGTCAAAGTCGTCAAAGGAGAGGCAATTGAAGAGAATCCCTCAACAAACCTTCTATAATAACTGGCCAAACCCAAGAAACTTCTAATATCTGAAGGACATAAAGGTCTAGACAAACTCTTGACGTCATCCGTCTTCTTAGGATCTACCTCAATACCCTTACTCGAAACAACATGACCAAGGAAAGCTACGGACCTTAACCAAAATTCGCATTTTCTAAACTTTGCAAATAGTTGTTGGTCCTTAAGAATTTGCAACACAATCCTCAAATGATCAATATTCTCATCCTCATTCCTTGAGTATATTAAAATATCATCAATGAACACAATCACAAACATGTCAAGGTATTGTCTAAACATCCTATTCATTAAATCCATAAACGTAGCCGGAGCATTAGTCAACCCAAAAAACATTACTAAAAGCTCATAATGACCATACCGAGTTCGAAAAGCCATCTTCAGTATGTCATCATCTTTCACCCTAAACTGGTGATAACCCGATCGGAGATTAATCTTAGAGAAATAACTTGATCCTTGAAGTTGGTCAAACAAATCATATATCCTTGGGAGAGGATACTTATTCGTAATGGTTACATTGTTCAACTGTCAATAATCGATACACATACGAAGCGAACCATCCTTCTTTCTAACGAATAAAACTAGAGCACCCCATGGAGAGATACTCATTCATATGAAACCCTTATCCAACAAATATGTCAACTCCTTAAGTTCTGCCGGAGCCATACAGTAAGGAGGAATAGAAATAGGTTGTGTATCTGGGAGATGGTCAATATCGAAGTCTATTTCCTGCTCAGGAGAAATACCGGGTAAGTCACCTAGGAACACTTACAAAAACTCATTTACAACAGGGACCAACTCGAGAGAAGGGGTTTCGGAATCTACATCCCTCACCCTTACTAAATGGTAAAAGAAACCCTTAGAAATTATCTTTTTAGCTTTAAGATAAGAAACAAACTGACCCCTATGTATCAAATTTCCACCCTTCCACTCTAGGATAGGCTAATTTAGGAACTGAAACTTGACTACACGAGTTCTACAATCGATAGAAGCATAACATGAGTGCAGCCAATCCATACCAAGAATTGCATTAAAGTCTAACATATCAAGCTCTGCCAAGTAAACAAGAGTAATTGTATGGGACAAGGAACCGAGACACTTTTTATAGACCCTCTTAGCCACAATAGAATCATCGAAAGGAGTAGAGATAGAAAAATATTCTAACAACACATCCGGAAGAATATCAAGCATCAAGTTGGAAAATTTTCAACATACTAGTAACCACATCGGGAGAACCCTCTTGTTCACCACGAGTATGAAGTATATAGAAACAATTTTGCTTAGGAGCATTGGAACCCGCCTCACTAGTAGTAGCTAGCTTTCCCTCTCTTCCTTTAGCCGTAAGCATAGGGCAATCCTTCATTTTGTGACCACTCTTACCACAAATAAAGCAACCATCCGTGCCGGCTAGGCACTTACCCTCATGCTTCCGTCCACACTTAGTGCAATTAGACCTAGGCAATGAAGATCCACTACCATTATCTCCTTAAGGCTTACGGTTAGAAACCCTATCTTGGTTAAACTTAAGAGGAGCATTCGAGGAACCTTGACCGGCAAACCTTTGTCAAAATCTAGGACGACCTTGTCCATCGGACCTTGCATTAGTGAAATTACCATCATCAGTCTTAGCCCTTTTTGCCTCCCTAGACTTGTCCTTAAGTTTCTCCTCCTCAATTTGTTGTGCATGGACCATGAGACGAGAGATTTCCATGTCATTAATGAGCATAGCAGTTCAACACTCTTTAACCACCATTTCAGACACACCTAAAACAAACTTACTCATCATAGCCCTTGAATCGATGATACGCTCAAATTACACCTCCCTAAAGAAGTATAAGCGATCGTTATCAAGTACAGAACCCAACTTGTAGGTTAGGGTCGATCCCACGAGGAAAATGGTTTAGATTTTACTTTAACCAACAATTATATTCAATTAGCCAAAATACTTCTAGAAACAAGAAATAAAAGGGGGGGATTTGTGAAACAAGTTGTAAGAGTTCAGTAAGTAATCAATAAACAAAAGTTAATTTCTGTTTTTATCAAGATGGGAGAATTAACTAGGGTATCCGTGTTCACCACAAGCTCATAACGCAGTAATTCTAGTAACAACAATTCTTTCCTAGTGTATTACATGCAAAGTGATAAGTTAGGTATCTCTAAATCCTTGATCCAGCATCAAAAGAATTTCACCCCGCACCTTGATCCGGCTACATGGGTATAATTTACTAACCCTTACCTTTACCTCATATTAGACATCATAATCGATGTTTGGCTTAGTTATTACTTCGCACCAATCGACACTAGCCTATTCGATAGTGTCACACTAAATCTATGTTGATAATTCTTTTCTTGTTGATTACCTCCTTGATCCGGCAAGTAGCAACAAGGCGAGTTCTAACGTGTGCACTCGTTAAAAAGACTTTTAAGCGAAAGAATTATCAATGCATGCAAAACACTATTCAAGAATTACTTATTTACTATTCATACTTTGTTAATCGCTCATGGATCCCACAACCCTAGTTGTG
>JAJOOE010020266.1:0-23880 GCA_036250405.1 Solanum raphanifolium
CCCTCTCTCCCCTCTCCCAGATCTCGCTCGCCACTCTCCCAGATCTCGCTCTCTCACTCGCCTCTCTCACTTTATACAAAAACGCAAATGTATAAAATGCGTGAAAATTGTATATATACATATATTTTCGTTCCCCTCTCTCCCCTCTCGCAGATCTCGCTCGCCACTCTCCCAGATCTCGCTTGCTCACTCGCCTCTCTCACTTTATACAATTGATCTTTTTGTATATGTATACCAAAACAAATTATACAACTGTTTTTTTGTATATGTATACCGAATTATACATTTATATGTTTGCTATGGAGCGCAATTATGCAAACTTTGCTATAGCATACAAATATGAATTTTGTGTTTGCTATATTTGAAAATTGCTCTAAAAAAATTGATAAGAAAATATCAACTTTCGAATAAATGACTCAATATATTTAGCCTTTAACTAATTAAAACGTATATTTTTTTTATTCTTTTTTATGGGCATTGTTATCTATCTTTCAATATAATGATTTGTATAGTTAATTAGGAATTAAAAATTTAAAGAAAATGTTGAGAAATTTGACATACATTCAAAAATTCTAACATATAATATGAATAAGGCAACATCCTAACAACTCAAAATATATCATGTTGGATGATCTTTTGACAAGTAAATGAATACAAAATCTTTTTTAATACTACAGTATGATTTTTTTTATTCTTGAAAAACTATTTGTTTTTTTCATTAATGAGTTTTTTGTTTGAGAGCAAATCAAGTTTCAGATAAATCAGAAAATGACATTTTAGTCTTATTGGAATAATCCAAAATTAAACAATATAACTCTAATATTCTATTGCGTGTTTCCAACAAGTTAATATATTAACAAACAAGTCACAATGCAATAATCCATTAATAAAATTATTTTATGAATATATTATTTTTAAATATTTTCTCACTAATAAGTCTCAATTTATGTGGCATCGTTTAAATTTCGAGAATCAAATAGTTTAATTTTGACCGTGAATTCAGGTATGAAATCTTTAAGCCTTTTGAAATAACATTTACGTATTTGAAAACTACATAAAAGTACTATAAGTCACGATAATTGATAATTCAAGATATTTAAATGGTATATGAAAAAATTACGATAGATAAAAAACTTATTTGATTCTCAAAATCTGAAAGTTGAAACATAAATTGGGGACATAAAAAATAGTTATCTACTACTTATTAAATAATTACACATGTTCCATAACCCATAAACATGTAAGAGACGATATTGTTGTAAACGAAATAGAGTAGAAAATAAGATTCGATGAAGAGAAAAATATGAAGAATTGATGTATTATATATATATTTTTCTAAAGTTGTATTTTATATATATATAAAAAGCTATTAGTATAATATTATATATACAAATATTAGAACTTTACTTGCTCTATTTTTGATTGAAATGTCTTTTTTGTGTAATTGATTAACGAAGAAAATTATAACTTGCACTTTATTTTTGAATATTTCTACATCATGTATAATTTGATCAAGACATTTTTTGAAAATTCAAAATCATAGTTCTCTATTATATGCGTATATGTAATTTAAAGTCGAATAAACTATGATTATCGATTTATCATACTACAAAATATCTAAATCAGACTTAAAATACTGATTTATATCGAATTAATTTAATATGATATTGATATAATATTTTTTAAACTAAAAACTAAACTTATCGAAACTGAAATATTTAATACCGTACCATACACCCCCTATCACGAAGAACACTTCCAACTCCATCATTATTCTCATTTGAGAAAATAATGGAAGTGATGAAATTGTAGATATACTTGCATTAGACCTAGTGAAGAAACCCTTGGTAAATATTATATGATTTTTTTTGAAAGTGGTGAACTGATTAAGAGAAAAAATAAAAGTCAAGAAATAAAACATCAAACTATATGCATCAAGTGTGTGGGTAAAAAATAAAAGAAGAGTAAAAGAAAACATCAAACTCCATTATTATTGTGGGTTATGAGAAAACAAAGAATTCAACGTGCAGATCGATATACAACTAGTATAATTTTTTTTAATGAAAATAAATATTATACTGTATGATAATACCTGGCATTAATTAAATTAATAATGGACACCTTCATCAATATCTGTTTTGTCTTTGATTCAATGAATCCAAAAGTATTGAAGCCTTCTCCTTTGGAAAAATACAAAGAGAGAGCCTCAAACCTACAACTACACTTCCTCTACACTTTAATTGTCTTATAATAATAATTCTTCTATTCTAGTTTATTATACTAATACTATATACCCCCACCAACAAAGGTCGTGATAAAGTGATAAGTACTCTTTCATCCTTAATCAGAGTTCTCGGTTTCAAGTTCCTCTGGGCAGTGGCATAGCTACATGGTGGTCAGGGTTCGGAAAAAAATACCATATATACAAGTAAAATGATACACAAAATGATTAAATAACATATTTTGGACATCCTTAACATAACAAGTTGTACTAACCCAGTAGTTTCACCTCCTTGGAATGAGGAAGTGCTCCTTTTATTGTGCTATTTCTGGACACCTTTTGTGAAATTTCTGACTCCGCCATTGCCTCTGGGTATAGAGTCACATTTGTTAGGGAGCGCTTTAAGTAAAGACTTTATCATAATGTGTTACCAGGGGGTCTCAGATTCAAGTTCCTCTGGATACAGAGTTACATTTATTAGGGAACGCTTTAAATATAGACTTGATCATAATGTCTGCTAAAAGTTGTTTCTATTGTAGTGTTACCTTTGTGGCTTTTTGATATTGTCAACCCTTGTCAACATCTGCCTTTTGGTTCGAGTTCAACCAAGAGTGCGCTCCCAATTCTTCCTAGAAATAGAATTCTAGCTATCACCTCAATCAAGATATCTTATTAGTAACTTTGTAATAAATTAATAACTCATATATAAAATATGCCAACTTTTTTTAGTTTTACTAATACTTCATCATATATATGTAAAGTACGAATGTGACAAATAAAAGTGAACGGAGAGTAAGAACCAAAATAATGAAGCCAATAGTATATATATACCTACAAGAGAATTAAAGATAGTGATGAATTCATGGAGAAGATTTGGGAAAAGGGAAATATTGCCTATTTGTATAAAAAAATATTGAAGTCAAACTGCAGTAGAGAGATAATGAACCTAGATTACATCTAAGCCAAGTACAAAGTGCCTTAAAAATAGGCTGACCAAGATTTAAGCATGTAAAAAAATGCATACTTCTTTTGTTTAATACAACATCATTGAAAAATAATTATCTATTGCCCCTGTCCACTTTTAATTGTCATGATGTCCTTTTTAAGAGTCAAACTATAAGAAATTTGACTAATATTTTACGATTTATTTTTTCATCATATTGATCTGTAAAAAAATGCAATTTATAGTACTTTTTGTATAGTTTTTTAATATCTAAATTTTTTGTTTAAAATATCGAATTAATATAATCTAATTTAACTTTGAAAATTAGTCAAATTAACTTTCGAAAAGCGCAACGTGACAATTAAAAATATACCGTCAATCCAATTGTTGTGTCGTCGTCGAGTCATCAAAGAAAACATCTGAATCCATTATTGTTGTTCTCACTTCTCACAGAAACAATGCAAGTAAATTAAATGCCAGTAGTTAAAAAAGCATTGTATTTATCACCTCAAATTCTTGAAGAAACAAAGGTAAATTAAATTACCTTCATTCAAGTGAATTTGTTTACACTAACGGGTTGTTTGGTAGAGTGTATCAGGAAAATAATTCATGTTTTAGCCTTGAGTATTACTAGTATCTTGTTTGATACTCTTTTTCAATCTATGTATAACTAATGTATACATTCTATTGTGTATTAAGGTGTGTATTATTAATACCATTAAATTTTAGGTATTATCAATGTAATAGATTTAATGCATGAATTAGCATGATTAAAGACCCAATTGCCCCTCAAAACCTTTTTTACATCTTTTCCACCATAATAGTGGAGGATATCTTTGTAAATAATTTTTTTCTGCAGTGGATGTCATTTTTAATGCATCAAACCAAACAATGCATAAAAATAATCCATGTATAATTAATGCAAGCATAACTAATACATGCATTGCTAATGCAAGTATTACTAATACACTATATTTAACATTATTCATATACATTCTACCAAACAACCCCTAAGATTTAAACACTTATTTGATATGAATAGATCTTAATCATTCAGATCTTGAATAAAACTCTTATTTTCATTTAGAGATATTATTGAGTGAAAAAATTTCACCATGACTCTATCCAAATGTAAACACCAGTCATCATTACTAACCACATCTTCCAACACAATCACCATCACCATTATTAACCATCACTATCATCGTCATCCATCAATCATGTAATTACTCTCTAGGTTATTTTATCTATTTGCGATATTTTGACGTTTAGAGCTCTCTATAGCGACTTCAAGTGATTTATGATTTGCTGGGACTGACTGTTTGTTCACCTGGTCATTCGTTTGGGTTTTATGTGAGTTTCCGTGTTTTGGAGCTTTCGAAACTTGAACGGTGAAATTCGGTAAACAATTCAAGTAAATTGTCTTAGAATGCAATTAGTAGTTTTGTTAGCTCCGGAACGTCGAGATTGATCTAGTAGGACCATTGATTCAGGTCCCAAGCCTTCTAGACTCATTTTGAGCAACCTCGTGGCTTTTGGCAGAAACAGAGCCTTGGGTGTAAGATCAAATTTTGGTCAAGATAACCTTGTTGGAAGTTACGACATCTCCGTTGAGTTTGGAATTCCGAATTTAGTAAGGTAGCATAGTTCATTTGTAGGTAGGGGTTTTCGAGCCAATATCAAGCAACGGGTGGAGTTCGTTGGGACTTAGCTAGTTATTATAGGTGCCTGATGTTGGTGTAGCCGCCTAAGTGGTCCTGACACCGCTTAAGCATCCAGGGAGCCTCTTTAGCGGGCCTTTCCAGCAATGATATAGATGCTTTAGAGACCTGGCATCACTTAAATGATTAGCGATGATCGTTTTAGCGGCCAACGAGTCACTTTAGAGGAGCCTACAGCAAGAGCCTAACCAATTTAGTAATAATGACACTTCTTTAGCGGGGCCTCTTAAGCGGAAAAGTGCTCACTTTTGCGGCCATTACTACTAGTTAAAATTTATTTTTTCAACATTCATTTCATTATGATTTCCCCCATAGAAAGACTTTGTGAACTCAATTTGAAGTGGTAATTGTTGCTTATTGCTGGTATTAGCCGGTATATAGCGTTGGGATGTTAGTAGACTCTTGATTGTTGTGTATATCCGTAAGTTTCTTTCAAATTTCATCTGTTGTGACTCTTTATTGTGAACTCTAAAAGTTTGGATGCATGGTCTGTTTCGGGGCATTTCGAAGCTCGAATTGTGCCCATTTTCAGGGCACAAGCTTCTTGAGCCAGTTGGGATCCATTGACAGAACCAATTTTGAGACTCTTTGTGTGGGTCCCACGATGTTATTTTGGCACATTTTTAATTTTGTCTTAAATTATTATGAATTGGGTGTCTAAACGTAACGACTGTATTGATGTTGGAATCATTAATATGAAAGTGTTGCATTATTCAGAGGTGGCTAGTAAGGGAAATTCTTTGATTTATAGATTTTGGAGCACATGTGATTGATTTCGACGTAGGTTACAACTTACTATCCTTAGACCTTGTTTGTGATTATGCTAGCACGTTAATTAGCTAAGTGTGAGATTAGTTTCAAGCATGTTTTGGGGTTTACGTGGTAATTGTGTTGCCTTGACCTTATTTTGGTTATTTTCGTGTAATTGTTGAGATTTCTATGTTTTGTTGTTATTCGTTAGTGCCCGTGAGTTGAGCTTAGTCTAGAATGGCCTTAGTGTTGTTGTAGACAAGCTTTAGCTATGGGTTGGTAGATTTGCTTTAGAAGTTGATTTTCGAAGCCCGCGAGACTATTTCGGGTTTTGAGGTGGGGCTAGATGTGATCCTCTAGGTTAGGGTGTGATCATCTGGTAGCCCTTCGAGTATCTATGGTTGGTTAGTTGCATTGAGTGGTTATCTAGACTCGTTTAGGATCCCTCTTTTTTCTTTTTGCGTTATAGCTAAACTGAGGTGAGATTCCGAGAGGGTCTAGCTAGTGTTGTGGCTATATCGATGTCAGATTACATAATAGATTAGGGTTCTATAAAGCTCATTTGATGTAAGATTATAGGAGATGCTAGGTATTTGTGTAACCATTCCAATGTAAGATTCCAGGGACTGCTGAGTTCTTATAAGGCTTTCCAATGTAAGATTTTGGGGAGGACAAGCCGTTTTGACATAAGATTTTAAGTTCTGATAAGGCTTTCCGATGTAAGATTCTGGGAAAGACTAGCTATTTTGATGTAAGATACCGATAGAGGCTAGGTTCGATGTATTGGGTTCATTTCATAATTTTGCCTATTAGTATAGCCTTTGAGTGTACCAATTAGGCTTATGGGGCTTCAACTGGGTTATTGTTTGTTTATTTATTTTTGTAATGCCTTTGTATGTACCTTTGGGCTTATGGGGGTCTAGTTAGGTTTAGATAGTTTTGTTGCTTTCATTAATACATTAGTAGCTTTACCTCAATGCATGTCTATTTATGCCTTTACTTTCGTCATGTTACCTTGTTATACTCGCTTGTTATCTTATTATTGCAATCGCAAGCTCGGTCGGTCTATGATGCCTATTGCGTAGCCATCATTTTGATACTCATACTGCACTCTACATCTTTTCCCCTAATGCAGATTTGAGCTCTTATCATCTGTGGTGATTCTCATGTTGTTGTTGTGGCATCCAGAGATAGAGAGTGAGCTTATTGGTGATTGGACTTGGCTCATCTCCTTATGTATAGAATTTTTGACTTGTCTTTTTCTCTCTTTCGCTCCCTAGCCTGTTATCATTGGTTCCGAACTAGAAATTAGGCTTACCGACTGGTGGATCTTGGTAGGTGTCATCATGACCCCAAGTTTTTGAGTCGTGAGAAGTTACAACCATCCATTACCTCTATCATCACAAACCATCATAGACAACCACCCTCCTACACTTGTGAAACACTATTTACCTTTACTACCACACCTTCTACCTTTTTATTATAATTATATTCATTGTTGTCACCAACACACCTCTGGCACCACTATTAACCATTACTACTGTTGCAGTCGGTTCTTACAACCAACCAGACCTACCATTGCGACTAGCACCATCATCAGTTATTATCAAACACATCGTCAACCATCACACATTATTCAACCGCCATCACTACCAACTATCATCACACCTATCACTTCTACATCAACTACCTCTATCATCACAATTGCCACCACTGCTAACACCAATCATCACCACCACTAGTCCACTACAAACTATCTCCATCATCACTAGCGAATATAAATATTTTATTATTTTTATCAAACTATAAATTTATATTTATTATAATATTTAAGGAATAATTCCATACACCTTCCTTAGATTTTTCTCCATAATACTATCTTCCTTGTGGTTTACAATACTATACTTACCTTCTTTATTTTGATTTATTCATAATTATTTAAATATTTATCATTAAATAAAGTAGTAATTACGATCCAACCTATTTGCACTTCCCTACAATCTTTTAATCAACTAATTAAATTTCTTTGGAATATAAGCAAAGAAGAACTTAAATTCAGGCCCGTGTTCTCCTTCCTCTCTCTTCCTCCACAATTTTATATCTTCAACTTTAATGTGCATCCTTACTGACTTCAACGTCCATACAGACAACTTGAAGTTGTTTCAATGAAAAACTTCACTAATATTTAAGCAAATACATTTAACTTGATGTATTGTTATTCTAACCTAAATTACGTATATAATTTATTTGTTTTGGATTTGATAATTAAATAGGGGGTAAAGGAAATATTTGAGGTAAAAGCAGTGTCAAATTTATTTATAAAAATGAGTCATGTGCATTTGTGATCATTCAACTAAATTTGATATATTATTTGTATACTTCTTAAAGTATATCTAGTATAATGATATTATCTCAAAGCACCCATAGTAAAAATAGCTTGAGTGGTGCATCACCAACATGGATTGTGATGCACTCGTGGGAGTGCTTAACCCTTAATCAGAGGTCTCGGGTTCGAGCCCTGAGTATGGATAAAATCTTGTTGGGAGCACCACCCTAGAATGGGCCCTGCAGTGCGCGATCCAGATTTAGTCGGAGCTCCATTGTGGGCTCCGGACATCGGGTGGAAACCTAAAAAAAATGATTGAGTGGTGCATCGTATTTACCTCTAAAACGAGCCCTCAATGCAATTCCAAAGACTCCAATACAACGCACCAACAATTTCCTACAATTTGCACAAAAAATGAGCTCAAACGAAGCTCATTTGAATAAGAATTTGATTTTTGAAAGTCAGAAAATAATGCTGAAAATAGGCTGATTACAGTTATAAATCCAGTTAAATGACCTCCATGAACGCACACCCCAGAGTCACAATTGAAGTAGTCAACTAGATCAGGTCAACACTGACCCTTCTCTACGAATGCGGGACCCTGTCCACGATCGCATAAGGGTCAAGGTCCCAGCTCTCCACGAGCGCAAATTCGGCTCCACGAATGTGGTGGTTAAGTTCCTTGACCTTCGCGAACACGGTGAACAAAAGCATGGTGCACCTACACCAACTCAAGTTGGAATTGGCAAAATGCTCCGATAGGGAGTCAAAATTCGTTTGGAACCCTGTGCATGGAAATGAACTATGCTACTCCACAAAATTCAGAATTTCAGACTCAATAGAGAGGTCAAAATTTTTAATGGAGGCTGTCTCGACAAAATTTGGGTCCAATACCCAAGTTCCATTTTAAGCCAAAATCCATAAGGTAGCTTGGAAAGAGCATGGAAGCGTTGGGACCCGAACCAAGTGTCCTTCTAGACTAAACTTGAAATTCCAGAGAGAACAAAACCATGAGAATTCCATTTTGAGGTCACCTACCTGATGTTTTGACCAAAGTCAAGCATTCAAGTTTCAAAAACTCCAAAACACACAAACTTGCATAAAAACCAAATGAACGAATTGTTTGTCCCAACAAGTCATAAATGAGTTGGAGTCGTCATAGGAAAGCTCTAAATGCTGAAAATAACGGAATACAGAGAAAATGATGTAAAGGATCATTACAGTTAATTCCTTTTAGCATAAAAATTATATCATCTCCCACCTTCTTTAAAGATAACTATTTTATGATCATTTACTAATTTTATATGTTTAATTTTCGAAAAGTTCCCATGAATTAAGATTTAGAATTATTAGCCCAAAAAAATAGAACGTGTTACACTTTAGATTCGGAAGAGAAATCAAGATATCTTTCCACAGAGTCGGTGGAATAGAGAGAGAAAAAGAATCTTTATTTCATCTGTGTAGGGTCTTTTGTCCTTGCAATATGCTAAGTTTATATATATATATATATATATATATATATTTATTGTACAAACTATAATAAGCTGAAACTAAGTATACTAGAATTGATATTTTTTAATAGCTTCTAAGTATCAACAACCCCCCGCAAGCTGGAATGGGAAACTAGACCAATCTTGGAGTAAAAGTGCGATGAAGAACACCTGGAAGGGACTTAGTTAAAACATCAGTAACCTGTGAGCCACTGGAAATGCTATGAAGGTATATGAGACCATCATGAAGAACATCACGGACAAAATGACAATCAACCTCGATATGCTTTGTCCGTTCATGGAACACTGGGTTCTTTGCAATTTGAATGGCAGAGGTGTTGTCACAGAACAGAGCAACATGGACAACAAAAGGAATACACAACTCTACTAATAAATGAACAAGCCAAACAATTTCTACAACCAATTGTCGAGGGCTTTATATTCAGCCTCTGCCGAAGATAGGGCAATAGTGGGTTGTTTCCTCAACTTCCAGGAGACAGGGCAACCACCTAGAATTAAGAGATAACCACTATCGGACTTGTGACTAGATGAGCAACTAGCTCAATCAGAATCACAATAACCTTTGAGAGAAAAGCAAGGAGAACTATCAAAGAAAAGACCCAAATCAGGGGTGCCAGCCAAATATCGAAGCACATGTAGAGCAACATCATAATGAAAGATTCAAGGTTGGGACATAAACTGGCTCAAGTGTTGGACACTAAAAGAGATATCAGGTCTTGTATGCTGGAGGAAATTCAGTTTGCCCACAAGTTTGGATAAGGTAGAGGATCCCCCAAGTCAGTTTCAAGCTTAATATTGTAATTCAAAGGAGAAGATACAAGACTAACAACAACACAATCAAACTCATGTAAAGATCAGTAAGAAACTTATGTTGAGTAACCAAGAAACCCTCGAGAAATCTAATTAATTGTAAACCCAAAAAGTAATGCGCCTCACCCAAATCATTGATCTTAAATTGATCATCCAAAAAATATTTGAGGGAAGCAATCTCTACCTTGTCATTCCCAGTAAGAAGAATGTCGTCAACATAGATAGCCACAACACTGATGTCACTATCCAAGGGTACATCCTAGATGTAACATGGCACATAGGACCCCGAGAGGCCCCATACAAGCCACTTAGCATTCATAACATAAGAAATAGAACAAAGGAAATAAAAACAACATTTTCAAGTCCAAAGTTTTATTAAAGCAAAGCGGAAGTCTAAACACTTTTCTCAATAGCCATCTAATACAATCTAATGAAATTGGGCCTAGCCCATACATCATGTACAAAACTGAAAATAAGGAAGAAAGTTGAAAACAATAAAAATCCGTCCTCAAAGCATGAGGACTTACCAAAGCTCAGAAATCTCTCAAATCAACCTCTAGCCACAAAATTGAGAACCCTGACTATCGGACCCTACATTAGGGGAAATGTAGACAAGACTATGCGTTAGTACAAAATATGTACCAAGTATGATAGCCATGCATTAAACATTAAAAACACGCTAAAACGGGACATTATCATGAGTAAGCAATGATAAAGGTAAAATATGCATCTTGAGAGTTAGAAAACATAAGTCGTAAAACATGATCAATGCAAGTGAATATCATTTTGAAACATTTTTATGATAGATCTTGAAGTAACCTTGGTTCATCATAACTTTACTTTTTTGTGGGAAGTAGCCTTAACCAACATATAACACCATGTGAGCTAGCAACATGGAATCCAGGGTCTACCCCACACCGAAAAAAATGTGTCATACTTGCCACGGTAAGGACCATAAACTTCTAGCTATTGTGGATCTACTAGCTAATGTATATCTAGACAATCCTATGTTGGCACAAAGTTTATGGGACTTGGGTAATCGTCACTTGTTTACTCGGTTCTAAGCTTAACTTCCACATACTAGTTCTTAGTCATATTCATCTTAGCTCTTAAAGGAACATGGGTAATCGCCTCTTGTCCTTACTTCATATGACATGGGTAATCGCCTCTTGTCTTAACATTGGAGGTCATGAGTAATCGCATCTTGCCTCAATTAGAGACCATGAGTACTCGCCTCTTGTCTCATCATTTACATAACTCCTTAATCATTGGTTCATTTTAGGTGAGAAAACCTTTCACAATCATCCTTTCATGTGTATATGAGAAATCCTTTCCACAACAAAACAATAGCAACATTATTGATACTTCAATCTCAAAGCATCCTTAAAACATTTACATAGATTTCATAAGAACATGCATAATTCCATAATTCACCTTTCAAGGTTCAAAACCCACTTTCAATCATCAATGCTTAGAAAACATAAATTAGACATGGATTCATAGAAATTCATCATACTTTTATGTAATTATATCATTTCATACTTGATTTCATATAATCTTCTTTCATAATCCAAGACCCACATTATATGATCATAACTTGGGAAAACATGGGGATTACATGGGTTCATGGGGGATCATCATAAAAACATGAGATTAAATCAATTCATGCATCATAGATCATAAATCAATCAACTATATCAATAATTAGGAGAACCCATAACATAGAAGGAAACCCTAACTCAATTGGGGAATTCTAACTTTGAAAATAAGAGAATTTGGGAACTCCATGAATGGAAGGAATACATGGATGACAACTATCATACCTCAAAGCCAATTTCTTATCTTCAATGGAGGAATAGAGACTTGAATTGAAACCCTAGGTTAAATCCTTCTTCTTCAAGCTTTCTAGAGAGAGAAATATTTTGGAGAGGAGACTTGTTCTTATTTTAGGAATTTGAGAGAATGACTTCAATTGTGGGAAATTTAAGGTTAAAACGTTTATACAAGGGTCTTAGTGAAGGGTAAAACGACATAGTATTAGGATAAAATAATTAGGAAAAGATTCAAATGCCCCTAGAAAAATAACTGTCGCTAGTAATGATGGGTCAGACCGACGGACTGTGGTTTGACCGATGGTCCGTCCTGCATGTCTGTCATTCATTTCTGAAACTCAGATTTGAGGCCCTAAACCATGGACCTCATCCACGGACTGTGGACCTAACGACGCTCCATTGGTCCAGGCTGTGGTTCGTGGTCTTCTAAGCCTATTTGGGTGCCAATCCAGGGACCATACCTACGGTCTGTGGTTCACTCCATGGGTCGTGGTTGTCCTTCGTCGGATGGCACTAGGAACTTCTTAAAACTGCTATTTTGTCCTTTCTCGAATCTGAGGTGTTACATTATCTCCCCCTTGGGATAATTCGTCCTTGAATGAGATTTAAGACCTCATAAGGAAGATAGGAACTTAATCTAACAGCCCAACATGCATATAATCACATAAATGCACATATCCAAGGAGGAAACATCAACTCCAAGCTAAAGCATGTTCAAAACATCATATCATGAAGTCTATATGCAACTCATACTCAAATGCACATAAACATGTAGAAATCAACCAAGTTGACTCATTTTCTCAAAACTTAAGCGTTTCATGAACATGCATAAATAAGGAAATCATGGAAACATTTAAGACACATGACACTCAAAAGATTAAACCATGCGGAACTCATGACATGAAGCTAGAGTAGAGGTAGAAGGAAATAGATGAGGATATCGGGACATCATATTGGCCTCAACCTCCCAAGTAGCACCCTCAACCAACTGATTCCTCCACAATACTTTCACAGAAGTAACTTCTTTGTTTCGCAACTTCTTGACTTGCCGGTCTAAAATATCAACCGGGACTTGCTCATAGGAAAGATTCTCCTTGACTCCCAAAACTTCTAAGGGAACTATGGATGGCGGATCACCAACACATTTCTTCAACATAGAGACATGGAAAACTGGATGCACCGATGCCAATTCATTTGGTAAATCTAGTTCATAAGAAACCCTATCAACACATCTCAAAATCTGATATGGGCTTACATATCGAGGACTAAGCTTCCATTTCATACCAAACCTCATTAAACCATTCATGGGTGAGATTTTCAAGTAAACCCAATCATGAACATCACACTCAAGATCTCTTCTTCTTACATCAGCATATGACTTTTCCTGACTTTGAGCCATTTTCAACCTTTCTGTAATAAGTCGTACTCTTTCCATGGCCTCATGTACTAACTGCGGACCTATTAGGGAAACTTCACCCACCTCAAACCTTCCTATAGGAGATCTACACCTCCTACCATAAAGAGCCTTAAATGGAGCCATAACAATACTCGAGTGATAACTATTATTATATGCAAACTTGATCAATGGAAAATGGTTATCCCAATTACCTTTGAAATCAATCACACAAGCTCTCAACATATCTTCCAAAGTTTGGATAGTACGCTTCGCTTGTCCATCGGTTTGTGGATGAAAGGTCGTGCTAAGCTTAACACAAGTACCAAGACCCTTTTGGAAGGATTTCTAAAACTGAGAAGTGAATTGAGTACCACGATCGGAGATAATGGATAAAGGCACTCCATGCAACTTTACCATTTCTCTCAAATACAACTTATCATAATCCTTCACTGAGTAAAAAATCTTAACGGGAATAAAATGAGCCGATTTTGTCATTTGATCTACCACAACCCAAATCGAGTCATGTTGTCGCCGGGTGCAAGGCAAACCAACAACGAAGTCCATATTCAAATCTTCCCACTTCCAAGTCAGAATTCTAATGTATTGGGACAAACCTCCCGGTTTCTAATGCTCAACTTTCACTTGTTGACAATTAGGAAACTTTGCCACAAATCCTGCAATATCCTTCTTCATCCCATTCCACCAATAGATCTCCCATAAGTCACGGTACATCTTGGTGGCTCCCGAGTGAATGGAATATCGAGAACTATGGGCTTCTGATAAAATTGTTCTCTTAAGTCATCTACGTTAGGAACACACAAACGACCTTTATATCTAAGTACTACATCTCCACCTTGGGAGAAAGCCTCTACAGACTTTTTAAGTACCTATTCCTTTAATTCAACCAAAGTCGGATCAAGACTTTGATTGGCTTTCACATCCGCCATGAAAGATGATTCTAACCCATTATGAACCATCACACCACCCTTGGTAGAGTCCGCTAACTAAACACCCAAACGGGACAATCTTTGAACATCTCAAACCAACTCCTTCTTATCTTCTTCAATATGAGCAACACTACCCATAGATAACTGCCTAAGAGCATCCGCCACCACATTTGCTTTACCTAGGTGATAGAGAACACTCATATCATAATCTTTCAATAGCTCAAGCCACCTTCTTTGACGAAGATTTAGATCCTTATGATTAAACACATATTGTATCCTCTTGTGGTCGGTAAACATATCTACGTGAACACTATACAAATAGTTCCTCCAAATCGTTAAGGCAAAAACCATCGCCGCTAGTTCAAGGTCATGGGTAGGATAATTCTTCTCATGAATTTTAAGTTGCCTTGAGGCATATGCAATAACTTTCCCATTTTGCATAAGTACACATCCTAACCCAATTCTCGAGGCATCATAATAAACAACAAAACAATCAGTCCCTTCCGGTAAGGTCAACACCGGAGCAGAAGTCAATCTATCCTTCAATTCCTGAAAACTCTTCTCACATGCTTCAGACCATATGAACTTAGCCTTCTTTTGAGTCAAAGTTGTCAATGGAGAGGCAAATGAAGAAATCATCTCAACAAACCTTCTGTAGTAACCAGCTAAACCCAAGAAACTTCTTATATCCGAAGGGGATAGAGGTTTAAGACAATTCTTGACCACATCCGTCTTCATAGAATCTACCTCAATACCCTTACTTGAAATAATATGCCCAAGAAAAAATACGGACCTTAGCCAAAACTCACATTTGCTAAACTTTGCAAAGAGTTATTGGTCCTTGAGAACTTGCAACACAATTCTCAGATGATTGATGTGATCATCCTCACTTCTCAAATAAATCAATATATCATCAATGAACACAATAACAAATATGTCAAGATATTGTCTAAACACCCTATTCATCTAATCTATAAAAGCGGCTGGAGCATTAGTCAAACCAAAAGACATCACCAAAAAATCAAAATGACCATATCGGGTTCTAAAAGTCATTTTTAGAATATCATCTTCTTTCACCCTCAATTAGTGGTAGCCCGAACAGAGGTCAATCTTGGAAAAGTAACTTGCCCCTTGAAGTTGGTCAAACAAATCATATATCCTCAGGAGAGGATACTTATTCTTAAACGTAGCCTTATTTAATTGTCGGTAGTCTATACACATTTGGAGAGAACCTTCCTTATTTCTAACAAACAACACTAGATCACCCCATGGAGAGATACTAGGTCGGATGAAACCCTTATCCAACAAATCTTTCAATTGTTCTTTCAATTCATTAGGTTCTGTTAGAGCCATTCAGTAAGAAGGAATAGAGATATGTTGTGTATCTAGAAGAAGGTCAATACCGAAGTCTATTTCCCTTTCAGGAGGAATATCGGGTAGATCATCTGGGAATACTTCTAGAAACTCATTAACAACAGGGACTGACTCAAGAGTAAGGGTTTCAGAATCCACATCCCTCACCCTAACTACATGGTAAATGAAACCCTTAGCAATGATCTTTCTAGCTTTAAGACAAAAGACAAACTGACCCTTAGGCATAGAATTTCCCCCTTGCCATTCTAGGACAGGATCATTCGGCAACTGAAACTTAACTACACGAGTTCTACAATCGATAGAGGCATAACATGAGTGCAGCCAATCCATACCAGGGATAATATCAAAGTCTAGCATATCAAGCTCTACCAAGTCAACAAAAGCAACTCTATGGGATAAGGAGACTAGACACTTTCTATAGACCCTCTTAGCCATAATAGAATCACCAATAAGAGTAGAGACAAAAAATGGATCTAACAACACATCCGGAAGAACATCAAACCTCAAAGCCACATATGGTGTCACAAAAGACAAGGTAGCACCGAGATTAAGTAAAGCATAAACATCAAGTTGGAAGACTTTTAACATATCAGTAACCACATCGGGAGAACCCTCTTGCTCACCACGAGTCTGAAGTGCATATAATGGGTTTTTCTTGAGAGTGTTGGAACCCGAACCACTTGGACCGGATGGAGGATTTGGTTGAGCCCTTCGGCGATTATCCTCTTCATTCTTAGCAACTGAAGTACAATTTTTTATCTTGTGGTCCATCTTAACGCAACCAAAACAAGCATTGGAACACGCTTGACATTTACCCTCATGCTTTCTTCCATACTTAGCACAAGTAGGCAATAAGGACCCACTACCATTCCCTCCTTGAGGATTAGGGTTAGACACCCTCTCTTTGTTGAACCTAGTAAGAGCATTGGAGGAACGTTGACCGGAAAACCTTTGTCAAAATCTAGAACGACCATGTCCATCGGACCTTGCATGAGAGAAATTACCATCATCAGTTTTAGCCCTCTTTGTCTACCTAGACCTTTCCTTATGTTTCTTCTCTTAGATCTATTGAACATGAACATGAGACGATAAATGTCCATGTCATTAATAAGCATGGCGGTACAACACTCCTTAACAACCATTTGGGACACACCCAAAACAAACTTACTCATATTTTCCCTAGGACCGACAACCATTGTGGGAGAATATCGAGATAATTGTGTGAACTTCAAAGCATATTCCTTCACACTCATACTTCATTGACGAAGGTTGATGAACTCAAGCACCTTTGCCTCCCTCATCTCAAGGGGAAAGAACCTCTCAAAGAAAGCAACTTTGAACTTTTCCCAATCACGAGGACCTGTTTCTTCTTGTCTCCCTCTTTCCATTTATGGAACCAAATTTGAGCAACACCCTTAAGTTGGTAAGCTGCCAACTCCGCCTTTTCCATCGGTGTCACTTCCATGATCATCAACACCTTGTAAACCTCATCAATGAACTCTTGAGGATCTTTCTCAACCTTAGAACCATGAAACTCCGGAGGATTCATTCTAGTGAAGTCCCTCACTCTAGATTCCAATGTACCCACATTTGGGTTCGCAAGAACCATAACCTCCATACTGGCTTGGGCTGTCACGATGTGAGCCAATACTTGAAAAGCAACCCTGAACTTCGCATTAGTCACTTGCTCGGCCAAAGGGTCGACCGGAGCTTGAGAAGGAGCTTCTTGATTCACATTCTCTCCCGCATTCCTTCTAGCATAAGCTCTTCGAGTAGCCATATCTTGTACATCATCGGGTAAGGATTAAGAGAGATACCTTATATAGTTAAACTCTATCGTATGACTTTAGAGTAATGAAGAGTTGGAGTTTCCTAAACATCTTGTATCCATTTATTCATAAATGTAGTGCATTTCACATTCATAAACAAGACTCTACTTGACGTGGCTTATGAGACATCCTAGGACCATTCTAAACTTTGTGCTCTGATTACCAAGTTTGTCATGACCCAGGGGTACACCCTAGATGTAACATGGAGTATAGGACCACGAGAGGCCCCATACAAGCCACATAGCATTCATAACATAAGAAATAGAACAAAGGAAATAAAAACAACATTTTCAAGTCCAAAGTTTTATTAAAGCAAAGAGGAAGTCTAAACACTTGTCTCAATATCCATCTAATACAATAGAATGAAATTGGGCCTAGCCCATACATCATGTCCAAAACTGAAAATAAGGAAGAAAGATGAAAATAATGAAAATCCGTCCTCGAAGCATGAGGACTCACCAAAGCTCAGAATTCTCTCAAATCAACATCTAGCCACGAAACTGAGAACCCTGACTGTCGGACCATACATTTGGGGAAATGTAGGCAAGAGTATGAAATATTACAAAATATGTACCAAGTATGATAGCCATGCATAAAACATTTAAATCATACTAAAATGGGACATTTTCATGAGTAAGCAATGATCAATCTAAAACATGCATCTTGAGAGTTAGAAAACATAAGTCGTAAAACATGATCAATACAAGTGAATATCATCTTGAAACATACTTACGATACTTCTTGAAGTAACCTTGGTTCATCATAACTTTACTTATTTGTGGGAAGTAGCCTTAACCGACATATAAGACCATGTGAGCTAGCAACATGGAATCAATATCTACCCGACACCTAAAAGAGGTGTCCTACTTGCCACGGTAAGGACCATGAACTTCTAGCTATTGTGGATCCACTATTTAATGTCTATCTAGAAAATCCTATGTTGGCACATAGTTTATGGGACTTGGGTAATCACCACTTGTCCACTCGGTTCTAAGCTTAATTTCGACGGACTAGTTCTTAGTCATATTCATCTTAGCTCTTAAAGGAACATGGGTAATCACCTCTTGTCCTTACTTCATATGACATGGGTAATCTCCTCTTGTCTTAACATTGGAGGTCATGGGTAATCCCCTCTTGCCTCAATTAGAGAACATGGGTAATCGCCTCTTGTCTCATCATTTACATAACTCCTTAATCATTAGTTCATTTGAGGTGAGAAAAGCTTTATACCTTAAGAACCCTTATAATGTGAGAAGACTTTTCACAATCATGCCATGTATATGAGAAATCCTTTCAACAATACAACAATAGCAACATTATTGATACTTCAATCTCAAAGCATCCCTACAATATTTACATAGATTTCATAAGAACATGCATAATTCCATAATTCACCTTTCAAGGTTGAAAACTCACTTTCAATCATCAATGCCTAGAAAACATAAGTTAGACATGGGTTCATAGAAATTCATCATAATTTCATGTAATTCTATCAATTCATACTTGATTTCATATAATCTTCTTTCACAATCCAAAACCCCTATTATATGTTCATTACTTGGGAAAACATGGGGATTACATGGGTTCATGGGGGATCATCATAAAAACATGAGAGTAACTCAATTCATGCATCATAGATCATAAATCAATCAACAAGATCAACAATTAGGAGAACCCATAACATAGAAGAAAACCCTAACTCAATTGGAGAATTCTAACTTTGAAAATAAGAGAATTTGGAAACTCCATGGATGGAAAGAATCCATGAATGAAAACTATCATACCTCAAAGCCAATTGCTTATCTTCAATGGAGGAGTGGAGACTTGACTTGAAACCCTAGGTTAAATCCTTCTTCTTCAAGCTTTCTAGACAGTGAAATATTTTGGAGAGGAGACTTGTTCTTCTTTTAGGAATTTGAGAGAATGATTTCAACTGGGGAAAATTTGGGGTTAAAATGTTTATATAGGGGTCTTAGTAAAGGGTAAAACGACATAGTATTAGGATAAAATATTTAGAAAAAGACACAACTGCCCCTGGGAAAATAATTGTCGCCATTAATGACGGGTCATACCGACGGACCGTGGTTTGACCGACGGTCCATCCTGCACGTCCGTCATTCATTTTAGAAACTCAGATTTGAGGCCCTAAACCACAGACCTCATCCACGGACTGTGGACCGAACGACGGTCCATTGGTCCAGGCCGTGATTCATGGTCCTCTGAGCCTATTTGGGTGCCAATCCACGGACCATACCTACGGTCTGTTGTTCACTCCACGTGCCGTGGTTGGCCTCCGTTGGTGGGCACCAGGAACTTCTGAAAACTGCTATTTTTCCCTCTCTCGAATCTGAGGTGTTACAAGTGAAGGACTAGTTCTTAGACTTAAGAAACAAAGAATGATAATTCTTGCTAGAATGGAAACCTTTGGACAATAAAGCAGAATAAAGTTTGGCATACCATTGCTGGAAGCCTGTCGTAATCCACAGAGAGATTTATTGAGATTGCATACTAAAGTAGAAGAGGCAGAATTAGGATGTGGAACTTTAAATCCAAGAGGTACTTTCATAAAAACCTCTTCTACAAGATCCCCATGCAAAAATGCATTGTTAGCATCTAACTGATGGACCACCGAACTATCCTTAACAACAACAGTCAAGAGACATTTAATGGTGGTCAGTCTAACAAAAGGGGAAAAAGTTTTGGTAAAGTCAACCCATTCTTGTTGGGTATAACCCCTAATCACTAGTCTAGCTTTGTATCCCTCAATGGTACCATCAGCCTTCTGCTTAATCTTATACACCCATTTAGATGAAATATCTTTCTTACCAGGAGGCAGGGGGATAATAGTCTAAGTGTCATTTGCCTCCAAGCCTCAAACTCCTTAACAAGAGCTTCCTGCCAAGCAGAACTAGAAACAGTCTGATGATAGAATTGGGGCTCATGCAAATCAGTGTCAGTAGGAATAGAGATAGCATTGGATGTAGAAGAACTAGAACAATAATTGTGTTGCAAATGAGGAGGTGGAACTGAGATCCTAGAGGACCTTCTCAAAGTTACAGGAGCAAGAGTAGGGGATATAACAAGAGTAGTAGTAGAAAATGAAGATCCAAGAGGAATAACAGGATCAGGAGATGGAGGAAGATTAACACGGGCAGTGAGGAACGGAGCAAAATAATCAGAAACATATGGTGGAAGAGGAGGAAACATAAAAGGAGAAGAAGAATAAGAAGAGTAAGGAAAGGTGGTCTCATGAAACACGACATCTCTGGAAAATAAAATTGTTTTCTTGTCCAAATCAAGGAGTTTATATGCCTTTTTGGTCATGATATAACCATGAAAAGTACAAGTGATGGATCTATATTTAAACTTATCCCTATAAGGCTTAGGTACTACAGTAAAACTAAGACAACCAAAAAGTTTGAGGTGTGAGTAAGATGGAGAAGTGTTATATAAGAGACCATAAGGGGTGTTATTTTGTAACAAAGGTGAAGGGAATCTGTTAATAAGATAAGAAGAAGTAGGGACACACTCACCCCAATATTTAATAGGAAGTTTGGATTGAAATTACAGAGATTGAGTAGTCTCTAATAAGTGTTTGTGTTTCCTTTCCACAACATCATTCTATTGTGGGGTATGAGGAGTAGATGTTTGATGGAAAATGGCAAGAGAAGAAAAGCAAAAAGATGCTTCAGTGCTAGAACCCAACTCAAAAGAATTGTCAGATCTTATAGTTTGAATTGTAGTATGAAATTGAGTCTAAACCATAAGAATGAAAGATTTGATAAGGTAAAAGGCATTTGACTTAGTAGACAGTAAGTGTGTCCAGGTAGCTCTGGAAAAAGCATCCACTATGGTAAGAAAATGTTTATAGCCATTGTAAGTTTGGGTGTGATAGGGTCCCCAAAGATCAATGTGAATGAGTTGAAAAGGGAATGATGTTTTGATGGAACTTTTATAAGCAACTTTATTATCAACACAATTAGTAGCCGCAATGGAATTTACATAATGGGAAGTATTAAGAGACTTGGGATGAAGAATGTGGAGCCCTTGAGACACTTTACCAAGCTCCAGTGGCCTCTTCAGAGACGGGCCCTATAGAACATAAGTAGAAGTAGTGAAGTAAGATCCACAATTGAATTGGACTAATAAATTATGTACAGAAATCATGTTATACTGAAAAGAAGGCACATAAAGAGCATTTGTTAACACTAAGTCAGGGGACAGAGTAAGTATTCCAGTACAAGTAACTTTTACCATATAACCATTAGGCAAAGTAATGAGATAAGGAATAGGAAGAGGAGTGATGTCAGTGAGGAAAGAGGAAATATTTAATCGAGGTCATGTGATTACTAGAACCTGAGAGTCTATGATCCAATGATTATCAACTATCCTAGACATGTGACAAGCAAAAAAACAAAAAATTGTAAAATCAGAAGTGCTCACTAAACCTGCATAGATGGCAGAGTCAGTTCCATTCTGGTCAAGGAATGTATTCTTCATCTGCGTAACATATTCATCATGTGAGTCAACTGATCTGGTGAAAATGGAGCCACATTAGAAGAATTAGCTTGATTCGACTTCCCTGAAACCTCAGACTTCACATTAGAGTGTGAATCAAGACCCTGACAGAAGCAACAACAGACCTCATATATGAAGTGGAAGTTGCAAGGGTGTTGTTGTGAGAATTATGCTGGTTAGGCTGAGAAACATTTTGATGTTGTAACTTCCTACAATTTCCAATAACATGACCAGGTTTCTTGCAATAGCGACAAAAAAAATTATTCCTTTTGTTGTCAAAAATAACCTTCTGTAGATATTGAGGCCTAGGAGGATAAGGGGGCTTGTGTACCCCAGCAGAAAAAGAAGCAGCATCTCTGTTAAAAAGAAGAGTCATAGTATGCGATTCAAGATGACTCTCATCATTAATCAACATAGAATAGGTAGTATCCACATCAAAAAGTGGTTTAAGCATCAAAATGTTTCTCCCAACTCCTGAATAAATCTCATTTAAACCCATCAACAACTAATGTAAACTTTGTTCCTCTTCCATCTTTTGAAAAGCTTCTTTGCAACCACATGTGCAATCAGGATATGTAAGTGATTATGCAAGTTCATCCCATAATTTCTTGATTTTGGAAAAATAGGAAGCAATATTTGAAGACCCTTGGGTAATGGAAGCAATCTTTTTCCTAACCACAACTTATCTGCGAAATCGATATACACGACACTCTCCCTGATCTCAAGTTCAAGACTATTCAACAACAAAGCAAGGACCATATCATTGGCCCTTGTCCATAGCTCGAAAAGATGAGTATTTGGAGTTGGTCTACGTAGGGTTCCATTGATAAGCCCTAATTTGATCTTACAAGAGAGTCCTATCAACATGCTCCTCCTCCAACTCCCATACTCGGTGCAGTCGTAGATGAAGAATCCGACATTTCGCAAGAAAGAAACAGAAATAAGTAGACTAGGTAGAATGGATCAACGAACAGGAACACAATACCAAAACACTTCAGCAATGGAAGAAAATATTCTATAGCAGATCAGAAAACCTTCGTCGTCATCTAGAAATCAATAGTATCCTGAAACCCTAACTTCTTATATGTGGGTTGGCGAGACTCCAAAAAAACTGAAGAAAAAAATTTGTAGCAAGGGTAGCATCGCTCAAAAGCTGAGGTGAAGAGTTGCACAGTCACCCACTCTGATACTATATTATACTACAGATTCGCAAGAGAAATCGAGATATCTTTCCATGGAGTTGGTGGAATGGAGAGAGAAAAAGAATCTTTTATTTCATCTGTATAGAGTCTTGTGTCCTTATAATATGCTAAGTTCTATATATATATATATATATACACACAATGTACAAACTGTAATAAGTTGAAACTAAGTATACTAGAATTGATAGTTTCTAATAGCTTCTAAGTATCAACAAAATGTCTCAAATGTAAAAAGAATCAATTCATTTCATAATAAAACTTAAGATGGTAAAAGTTGACTGCCCCATTTGAACCATAACGTACGTGATATATTGTTCATTGTATTGAAAAATAAAAAGTTGAGTAATCAAATTGGAAAAGGGTTGTGCGGGAGAAAAGAGAAGGTGATTCTTTGAAAATTTATATAGTTTTATTTTGTTAAAAAAATCATATCTGACTAAAAATATATATAAAATAAAATTAACGATATTACCAATTGCAAAAAATTATAGAACTTGTGG
>JAJOOE010020267.1:0-26898 GCA_036250405.1 Solanum raphanifolium
CAAAGTTACAAAGTAAAACTAGAATAATAATGTCTAACCCCTAAAAACGAGGTTTACATGCCCTATTTATAGAAAACAAATCCTAAATTAAAAGGAAACAAATTAAGGAAAGTTTTGTTCAAGTACGCGTCTTCAATTCACGAAACCGACTTACGGACCGTCGATGGATCTACGGTCCGTAAGTCCCTTCCGTCACTCGGGACTTAGAAAATATTTAAGCATCCAAAATTCAGATTCTCTGAAGCAAACGACGGACCAGCAATACGGACCGTAGATCGACCTACGGTCCGTCAATCCTCTCCGTAGCTCCATACTTCAAATCTTCAAAAATTAGGTATTGGAACCCTCGCAGTATCACTCTACGGATCAACAGTACGGTCCGTAGATCAGTCTACGGACCGTCAATGGGCACCGTTGTTCCACACTTGGTCAGATTTCCCTGATTTGTCCTCAATACTATGCCTGCTGATCTACGATCATAACCTACGGACCGTGAATGGACCTATGGTCCGTAGATCACCTCCGTGGATGCCCTTTTTCTGCAATTCCTTCAGTTGTCTCTAAACTTCCGCGCCTGAACACCTTTCCTGCAAAACATGATAAAAATACATAAAAACCAATATAAAAAGGCCCTAGACACACACAACTTGTAAGTGAAATGTATTAGAAATACCGTAAATTCACGGTATATCACTTATATGTAATTTGCTCTTCTCTTCATTTGTTAGATGATTTTATCATTCCTAACCCATGTTAATGCTATAGTTTGGATAAAAATGCATGTATAGTTATCTCTTCTATTACTATATATGTGGAACTGGAACGTTAAATACTTTCAAGTTGGAGTTGTGTTTGACATACTTTTTGCAAAGAATATTTAGAATCTAAGGGGAAATTACGCAAATAATCAAACATATACAAGTTAATTAGCTAATATACCTATACTTTGAATTAATTACGGCTCACAACTTAATTTTGGTTGTAATTACGTCACCCCTCTCCTCTCTTCCTCCCTCTCGCCTCTCTCCTCTTTTATACATATACAAATACAAATTATCAAATACAAATTAAATATATATACGTATACAATTATATGACAAATATACAAATACAATTAGCCTCTTTCACTCTCTGCCCTCTCTCCTCCCTCTCCCAATCTTGCTTGCCTATCTCTTCCCTCTCCGAACTCGCTCGCCAGATGTACAAGTACGTATGTATACTAGCTACATATATACAAATATCTGACAGATACACATACTGTTCGTCTCTTTCCACGCTCTGCTCTCTCTCTGTCTTTCCTCTCCTAATCTCGCTCGTTAGATATAAAAATACATATGTATATCAGTTACATATTTATAATTATTTGACATACATACATATACAATTCGCCTCTCAACACTCTCTGCCCTCTCTCGCAAGCCTCTCCCTCCCTCTCTCAATCTCTCTCTTCCCTCTAACATGTAGCTACGAATCATAATTAACAAACTATAACTATGGAGCATAATTGAGTTATTTTTAAGTGGTCATATGCGAAAATTCCTCTTTTTCTAAATATGGTTAAATTTATGGAAAAATTACAGAAATCCAGCATTTTAGTTTACTTATTACCATTATCCCCTATAAGTTTTACAAATCTCCAAAATCCCTCATTTTCGCGCATCAGATTAGTGTATCATGTATAAAATGTACATCAGATTAGTGTATCATGTATAAAATATAATGTATCTTACTTAACGATTAATGTATCTCGCGCATCAGATTAATGTATCAGCGCTTATATTATTGTATCCGTTTGAGAGATTTCTGTAATTATAAACTTTTAAGGGATAAATTGTAATTTCACCTTAAAAGTATGTGATTTCTGTAATTTTCCTTAAATTTATACCACAAGTAAAATCACCCAACTTGACTAAATTTATTTGAAATATACAAATTTGCTCTTAAGAATAACATCTCATAATAGATAATGTCATATATTATATCTCATCTATGAGATACTACTTACCATTACAAATATATTTTCACTTTATTTGGAATTTTTTTAGTTAGCTTGTGTTGAAGATGGAACTGTATTTGGTTAATAGGTTTTGCAAATGATATTTAGTTGTCTGAATGTACTTTTCCTTAAAAAATATGAAATATGATCTAAACATGTAATACAATCTAAATAGACCGGTCATTTTATAAAAATAAAAAATTTAGAGTAGAATTCAAAAAAAAAAAAATGTAGTGAAAGTGAAAACAAGTTTTTAAGTGTTTTTTAAATTCCAAATGCAGTGTTGAAATTTAATTGAAGTAAAACAATATTTTTGGGGTGTAATGCTTCAAAGGAGAAGCAAAAAATATTGACCCTTGGGAGATAGATCAATATTTTTGGGAGATAGAGCAACATTTTTGGGGTGTAATGCTTCAACTTCGATTGATCCTTCTAAGCTTATAGGCCTAAAGCCTAATCACATACATTGTACAGATAATTTTACAGAGTTCGATAGAAGAGGTGTTAGAAATATGCCGGTTTAAAGTCTTGAAGATATAAAAATTCAATCTTTTTATTCCGACACTTTGGTATACTTATTCGTCCACAAACTTGGGTTATAGCATTTTTCTTACATTTTGGATTAAAAATACTAGCTCTTGCTTTAATTTGGCTTTGGCCATTTGTTTTTGTTTTATGCCATAATGTTTAGGGAATAATTTTGATGTCTTACATTGTAATCTTGTTTTATACATGTTTATTTTTAAAATTTAATCTTTTTTAATCAATTTCAATTGTACTTTTCTTGAATCTGAAGTATTTGAAATAGTAATTCATTATTGACTAAATATCTAGATAATCCCTTTACCTTGAGAAAATTGTCTAGTTGATGTATCAGGTGCACTATTATTTCTCAATTTTCTGAATGTGAGGAATTAGCTAGATGGACCTAACAGTGACGGTAAGACTTCTAAAGTCTGAGTATAGCAGTTGCCATATAGACTCTTCTAAGGCCGTAGGAGTGAAGCCTGATCACATCTATTTTAATGATACTTGAAAGTTTCGCAAAGTTGAAGGAGGGGAATGGAGAGATATGGGGTTTATCATAAACAAAATTTCGTCTAATAGATCAATTATTGATACTAAAAAATCTCAAAATAAGTTCTATATTATTTTACTATTTTCTTGTTCTTACTGTGACTAATATTTCTTTCTTTTAGAAGAAAATCTGTTCTTTATTTTCAACTAAGCAAAAAAACTTTAGTGAGAAATGACTTTTTGTATTGTGCTTAGGGTTTATCATAAACAAAATTTATCCTACAAAGATAGATAAAAATAAGGTCCTAGTACATTTTACATTTCTCAAATCCCACACTTAAAATAATAATGACTATGTTATTATTGTTATTACTACTGTTGTTACAAAAATATAAAGTGCAACTAATAATTAATTTGTGTTTACAACGCAACTTTTGAATTTTAGCTTCAAGTCTTACATAAGATTTATATTTTATTTTTAATTGTTTCAATACATTCTCAAGTTTTATATCAAATATTTTAAATATTTTTTCTCTTTCCATTCTTTGCATATCATTGTTACATTATCTATTCAGTAATTATTTTTAATGTATTCTTTCGTTATTTATCTTATTGGTCAGATTAATCTAATGAATAAATAACATCACATTATATATATATATTATTCTCTTATAGATCAATTTCTTTATCGTGATATCTTAGTTAATCTTTTTCATTTAATGTACCAATAATCTAAATAATATTATTTTGAATTATAAATTTTAAATAAATCTAAATTTAAACAGAAAGATCCTTTGACTAACTTTGTTATAAATTTATTGTTTGTTATTATTAGTGAATATCATTATTTTAATATATGCAATTAGTATGAAAAAATAAATCTTTCGAATATGATGCATCACATGCTAAAAAAAACTACATATTGAATATGATTTTTTGTGGTACTTATTGTCACGATTCGGGTCTACACCCTAATCGAAACACAGTATCTGGAACGACAAATGATCCCAAACTAACCCTTGGCATAGCATATCTAAGCATATCATATGAAAATTGAAGCCGAAGCTAAAGACTAAAAACATAGCTGAAATAGAGTTCAAGAATAAGACTATTACAATTGAATACTAATGTATGAAAGCCTCTAAATTGAATAAAATGATTTATCAAGACCCCGGACTGCTTGAAAGCTAACACAACAAGAGTGAATTAAATCTACTAACTCATAACTGAAGTCCTCTGAATGCGAGGAGGACTCACCACAATGCTGAAAGTCGAGGAACTTAGTGGAACGTCTTCCCCCAAATCCAAATCAAGGTGCTGAAATTTACATCATAAAATATATCTGTCAAATCATGAGAAAGTTTAGAATATGTACAACTTGTAGATTCTCAAAATAGCTTTCATAATAATATAATGGCTAAAAAATAATGCTTTAATATATAAGCTTCAAGAATCATGGACATGGCAATGGAAAAATCTTGCTCAACATAAAAGGAAACACAACAGCCAAAATTCATAATCATTAGTAAGTTCAAGAATTCATTTAATTGAAGGACAAATTACTTAACTACACTCCTTTACTTACCTTAATATCCATTTATCCCTACTTATTTCAAAATTTTCAAAATTTCCTTATTTACCTATGTATCCCGCATGTATCCCGTGCACAACGCTATGCATCCCGCTATGTGGAATGTATCAAACGCTATGTATCTCGTGCACAACGCTATGTATCCCGCATGTATCCCGTGCACAACGCTATATATCCCGTTATGTGGAATGTATCAAACCTAATGTATCCCATGCACAACGCTATGTATCTCGCAAACATCATTTTTAAGGAATTTTTGGTACATAGAAAACTAGAAGGAATAGGATGTTATTTAGTACTTATAATATGTGTTCCTATAATTTATACTTAATTGAATCATAAAAATGGTGAATTTGAAAGTGGGCTTATAAACTCTAACCATAGAATTGAATTCTTGAAAATTTAAGAATTCTTACATGCCTTAATCACTCCAATTGCCGAAGAAAAGTGTGATTTTGGAAGAAGAAGAACCACAAAACCTTTCTTGAACCGTGGAGATGAGTTCTTGAGGAGTTTTTTTAAAATTGAAAATCTATGAATTTCATGAGTAGAAGTTATTAATTCGTGTTAGGATGAAGAAATTATGAAGCTTTATGGTCAAATCTTACCTTGGATGATGGATGAACCTTAGAGAAAGTTAGTTTCTTGAAAGCTTCTCTTTCTAGGATAAATTTATGAACTAGGAAGCTGAACTACGTCTTTGGAGAGGGGTGGGGGGAGGCGGGGGGGGGGGGGTGGTAAAAGACTTTAGATGCGCCCGCCCACACAGAAAAAGTCTCAAGCGCGCAGCCAATCATGTAGGAAGGCAGAAGTTGCTGCCTCGATGCGCTAGCGCACGGAAAATGCCTCGGATGCGCTGCCGGCATTTGAAAAGACAATATCCAGTAAAGTAAGCATACCTTTTTACTTCGAACTCTAATTGATGCAAACTTGATAGCGTTCGAAAGAAGACTCAAATACTTTTAATTTTATAGGTTATGGGTCACCTAACTCTTCATATGCTAAGAGATATGGTAGTTTGAAGTTGACCCAAATAGAATCTTATATCAAAACTTAATCGGTAAGGAAGTTTTCAACTCAACTTTGTGCTAGGTGATTCTTATGAACTTAATTCATCTACGAATCTCTTCCCATACTAAAAAATTGACCTTAACACCTAAGCGAAATTTAAGAATCATGTGATACAACCTTATACACAAATGAAGAATGACTTGAGTCTCAGCTTAGAATCTTTGGGGTGTTAAATTTATTCTATGTGATAATGCACTTGGAGAACGCTGAATGAGGAGGTTAAAGATATGTAGGTGAGAGTATTGGAGTTAGTGTTAGGTTAGATGATTTGTTTTGGGTATTTGTTTCATATATAATAATTAACATCTTCAAAAGTATAAGTATTGAATTAAATTTTTACATCTTTATCTTGGTGTTTAGTCAAAATAAAATTCTTTTTTAGAAATGTATTATTGAATTTAGGGAAAAGGATCTGAAAAATACTTCAACTTTGGCCGAAATTGCTCTTACGATACCAAACTTTTATGGAGGACCTTTTACCCCCTATATTATTTATTAGTGTATTTTAAAGGTATGCCCACGTGGACACGTTACTATTTATAATGATGCAATATTTATGATGTCCACGTGGGCACATATATACCTTTAAATTACACTATTAAATAGTGTAGGCGGGGTAAAAGGTCCTTCCAAAGTTCGGTATAGTTACAGCAATTTCGGTCAAAGTTCAAATATATTTCACAACTTTTTCCCTTGAATTTAAAAATTCCTACAACTCTGACAAAGTGAAAAAATATAGCAGACAAAAGTTGTTGTGGAAACTCCTACTAATAAGATTTTTTTTTTTAATAAATGTAAATAAAACTTACCTCCTAAAAGTTTATTAGTTCTGCAATCTGAATTTTGTGCAATTATCTCTTAGGAGTATTTTGTAGAAATATGATTTCACAAAAGTAGTCTTTGTAACTAAGTACATGTGTTCTAAATGTACGGAACTTTATAATTCCTAAATTTTAGTAGCATTATTTTTAAACACAACTATAACAGTGTTTTATGAAAATATAGTTTCATAAAAATAGGTCTTGAAACTAATTTATGAATGTGTGTTTTTAATTTATATAAATTATTAATAACTAATTTTTTGCACAATTATCTTGAACACTTATCCTTACATAAATCTCCATATTTTCTCTAAAATATTGAAATTGATTTAATTTGAAATTGGTAGATCTAAATTTGAGTTATGAAAATTTGATTTTCTTAAAACAAAAATTGGCTTTACTAAAGTAATTATAAAAAATTGCGTAATGACCTCGTGGTCATTTGCGTGTTTTTATGTAGTTTTACTGTTTTGCCTCTTCCCATAGCTTTCTTGTTGTATTCAAGAGAGTTTGGTAGGAGTTTTTCTCTTTTGGAGGTTTTTGAAGTGGAAGAGTTGACTTAAATCAACATCTGGAGAACCTAACGTCGGATGAGATTTATGTTAGTTTCATCAACCTTTGGAAAGGCCATTTTGGGATAGTGACATAGTTGGTTTGGACCCCAAGGCTGCCACCAGACTTGCCTCCCTAGTCCACCCGAGCTCCTAATAATCGTCTCTCTCATCCTAATCTTGGACACCGCCCCTAGCTAGAGAAGTTGTTACTGCAACTGGTCTCGTTGGATGTGGAGCAAGTGCAATCCTCCCTCGTCAGGCACATTCTCTAGACCAATGATCAAACTCTCCACATTCATACCAACCTTACGAAGATAGGCTTGCAAAATAACAGGCACCACAACCTGAAGCACCTGACTGCGAACCCTTTAAACTTTGACCCATACAAGCATCACCGTGATTGTACCAGTCACCCTCTGAAGCGAGGCCTAAACATGCCAGTTGGATTAACCCTGCTGAAACCACCGGCGAGGTCTATCATATGAGTCCTTGGCTTAGAATGGGACCCATTATAGCTACCCTGATGCCGAGTTGTCTTATCCTTACCCCCGTGGGCCTCGCGACAGAGCTTTTCTATAGTACATGCATGGTTAACTACATTTAAGAAAGAATGGCCCATTAAAACCATGAAATCAGTCTCAATCTGCAGCTGAATCCTCAATCCATAGACAAATAATCGAACCTCTCATACTCTGTAGGCAATATCATTGTAGCATGGAGGAAGAGCTCGTGAAACATGTCTCATACTCCGACACAGTCATGGAGCCCTGCTCCAACCTCGAGAACTGATCACAAAGTCTGTTTCTGACACTCCATTGAATAAACCTGGCCAAGAATACCACTCAACCCATGAAACTGACAACGACCAAGCTGTCCTAGTCACTAAATAAGAATGTTGTCACTGCCTGGATGGCCCATCAAGATAATATGCAGTGAAGTCGTCTCCTCTTAACTCCACTAGTCCCAAAGTGTATAACCGCTTATGGTAAGTCGTGATAAACTCAAAGGTATCCTCTCTAATCACTAGAAAATCTTAGAGGTGTCAGTATCAAGAACACTCCGAGCATCTTCTGTTCCTTAAGCGACATAGCTCCGACCACAATAACTGACTGGGCAGTGGCGGGTGTTGGTGGAACCTTAACATGTGGAGCCGTTGTGGCAGGTTGACCCTGTCACGACTGGTTTCCGAGTCATGATGTCACTTACTATGACCCACCAGTAGGTAAGTCTACCCATACCCAAAATGATAATTAGTGAATATAAGGATAGAGCTAAACAGAAATTAACACTATCAATAAAAATAAGACAGAAACAGAAGCAAACCAAAACCTATATACAATAGAATCCTCCCAGAACCTGGAAATCACGACTACATAATTGTCTAATATGAACAAATATAAGTCCTAAAGTGGACCAGACCTAGCCGTCTCAAAGGCAAATAACTAGGTAACATATATATACAGAAGGAGACAAGCTGATCCAGGACGCCAAGTGCTCACCCTTGTCTCCAATCCCCAAAAGATGTAAAAGATGTCACGAACCATCACCGTTGGTAGCTAGTACTATGAATTGCATCACAAGAAAGATGTATAGTGTAGCATGAGTACCAAAACAAAGGTACTCAAAATGCATCAAAGACTGAATGTGCAAGAAAGGTAAAATCACTATGAAAGATAGAATCTAGACACAAATAAAGGTCAAAATGGATATGAAATAAAGCACATGAGCATACCGAAAGTAAATCTAAGTACAACTAAACTAAACCTAATTGGACCCCATAAGCCTAGAAGGTACACTCGTAAGCAAATTTAAATAAAACCCAAACACCCTATAAGCCCAACAGGTACACAAAATAGCTTAGTCTACTTAGAGAAGAGTACCACGAACCAAAAATTAGGCTCTCACCCTAAGTAACTGTCATAACTAGTCAATTCACAGCCCAACTAGCAAGAGTGACAGTTAATCTAGACCGCCCCGCCAACTAGTCCACTCCCAGCCCAGCTAGCAAGAGTGACCTCGGGGCATGTCGACCCTAAAGAGGATCTCATGTATCAAGGCCGCCCAGCCAGTGAGACTACTCTCAAAGGCGTAATTCGCGTAGCTAGTAGGAGTGACTAGGGGGCGTGTCAACTCTAAAAAGGATCTCAAGCAGGCTCCAAGCCACCGTGGATTGACATCCACTCACAAAGGATCACAAAAGGCTCCATGCCCGAAACACTCCAATCCCGAGAAAGCACATAGCCTCCGGTAACGCACAGGAGTCGTAGAGATAGAGAGAGAAGGTAGAAAGTCTACAAAGCTGTGAAAACACCTAGGCTAAGGCTCATACTATCAAATCCAAGTCTGATATTGCAGTATACAAGGATATAGTCCGTTCGAGAAGACGTTGGAGACGAAAATAAAGCTACAAGGCTCGCGAGTCTAAGTCAACACTAGTATATCCTAGACTAAGGCTGACCATGCTTCAAATAACAAGTAGCAACACAAGTAATTCACAAATCATACAAATAACACACATGAAACCCCAACTAGCATCGTACTACCCCCAAAATAGTGGCTATTAATCCTAAAACATGGTAAGTAAGAAACTAAGTACATGCCCTTAATTCACTTTAATCAACATGAATTTGCAATTTCGATCAATTTTATAAGGGAAGGAATTCATAGCCTACTTGTAGGTCGTCTGAGCGTTCTCCAAATCATAAGGCTGGAGTTTTTCTTTTACGAACGACCTGAACGCTGCCACACAATCAAACAATTATGCAAATATTTAACAATTCAGCCAAGGCAACCTATAAACTCACAAATTCACTTCAAACAGAGGTTCTCTAGCAGCTTCCAATCACAAACCCAAGTAGCCACAACCTCTACGATCAACTAGGACTTCAGATCACTTAAATCGGAGCTCAGACGGAGGAGAAATCGCCAAATAAAAATCCAACCAAGGCTGAAAATCACGACCAAGCATTCATTAAAAGACATGTCGATGACCGCTTAAGCGACTGCTAACGTCGCTTAAGCGACATGACTCAGAGAGGCGTGCCTTACTTTTGCGAGCTTCTGGCCGCAAAAGTGAGACCATTGTCGCTTTAGCGACAACCGCCTGGCTGGCTGTCCTTGCTTAAGCAGAGCAGTGTGCAAAAGCTACATTCTCTTAATTAAACCTAGGGGCACAAAAGCGGTTGCAGCAGAAATTTTAGCAAAGTCCCGTTATTGAAGATAAAGGAAACTAAAGATATAGAACAAGTTGAACAACCTGGTCCAATCAACGTGTACAACAGAGTTAGAGTCACTACAGGATTATCTCACTTATATCGACTAGATTGATACTTCTTGTACTAGTTGAAGTTGACTAGGATTAAATTATTCATATTGGCAATATTATTATAGTAGTAATAAATATTGTAGTAGGACTCTAAGTATAGCTAACTCATGACTCTACAATTATAGTAGTAATAGGTATTATAGTAGGACTCTAAGTATAGCTAACTTAGGACTCTACAATTTTCACCCTATATAATGAAAATGTACTCAACAATTATAATCTTTAATATAATCCTTGATTTCTCTAATCTTTACATGAGAATTCTACAACCGGGTTCTGTCGAGGGCTCGAGATTGGTTTGGAACCCCATGCACATAAACGAGTTATGTAAACTAATCAAAATTAACAACCTAAACTTAATAGAGTAGTCAGGACTTCCATACGGGGTCGTCTTCACATAATATGGGTCCCACACCCAACTCTATTTAAAGCCAAAATTTACAAGGAGGATTGGAATTAGTCTGGAAGCCTCGGGATCCAAATGAAGGCTTGTTTTAGACCAAACTCAACATTCCAGAGCTAAGCGCGCTGACATAATTCTCATCTGAGTTCATTTACTCAGAATGTTGGTTAAAGTCAAACGTAGGCCTAAACTTGAAAGTTGAAATGCGTAATCGCACAGACTCACACTAAAACCTTGGAAGTCATGTTGGCCATAATACTAGCCAAAAATGGCCCTTCTGGAGCCGATGGAATTGTCAAAATTGGATTCTGAGGTCATATTCTTGAAATTTTAATAAAAGCTGACTGTTCAAGGTTCAAAATCTCCAAAACACTAAAACTCGCATAGAAACCAAACGAATGACCAAATGATCGAACTCTCAATCCTAGCATGTCATAAACAACTTGGGGTCGCTATAGAAACACTCTAAACGATTAACAGGAGACAGAAACAGATAAATAACTTGGAGGTCATTACAGACCCTACGATGCTGGTGCAATTGGGGCTGAGGCATGCTGCATACCCCTTAATACTTCAAGTAACTGGGTAATGGCCTTCTATAACTTGGGAGCCATTGTTGGTCTAGGTGGTGGTTGGTATGGCCCCGATCCTACCGATTGATGAGGAATCCATTAGCTTCGAAGTCCTCTGTCTATCACGAGTTGGTGCTTTAGCCTTAACACAACGTCGAGGTCTTCCTCTACCCCAATCTAGGGCTCTATATGCAGGCCTAAGTGGATCACCCCCACCACACAGCCGCACATACGAGTCATCCTGGGAAAAAGAATGAAATAAGTGAGATTCCAAGGAAACCAATAAGACAAAAAATGCATGATAATGATGTAAAAGAGAGAATCATCCTAATGATGCCTTGTAGCCTCCCGAAGATAGGATACTGATTTCTTTGCATCGATCCTTAGGTTTCTACTCGACATTAACTATGTACAAGTATGATGGATGAACATGGGGCTTTTATACCAACTTGTCACGACCCGATTGCATAGGTCATGATTGATTTCACATATCAGGACACTTCATCAAATACTAAGTGCCAACGATTGTTAGTTAGTAATATAACCCAACTAAATGAATTGGGGTCGAATCCCACAGGGAGTGGTACGTGTTTGAGAATCAAAAGCAAAGTATGAATATGTCCAAGTCAATCATAGGTAAAGACATTTACGAATAAAAGCATACTTCAAATTAAAGGTGACACAAGTGTCAAATATAGGGGGTTTTGGTTTTAACCATCGCTACAACAACAACAAATAACACAAATTAATAAGTAATGAGACGGGTTCTTGGGATGTGATTGGATTATAGGCTAAGGTAGACAAATGGATAATTGCAATTGTTAGTAAATAGCTGTAAATCAGTAAATAAGCTAGACTTTAGTAGGGATAAACTTTCTCTCGAACAATTTACCCCGAATCAAGTTGGTTTATCTCGAACACCAACAATCAACAATTAAGAATAGCCTACGCTTTAGTCCATTCACCCTTTCAAGCTGAATGTGTGGAAAAAGATTTAGGATTCACTCTCTAGAGCTGATCCCATGACAACCCAATACCCACAGACCATCAGTTCAGTAATCTTGGTTTTAAAACCTCTCTCTCGAGCAAGCCAAAAACACGAAGGTAGATTTGCATTTGCAACTACAACCCTTTAAATTAAACTACAATTACTAATTGAAATCACTTCTAAACAACATTTAAACTATCAATTAGCAATACCCATAAGCTAAATCAACTCATAATCACATAATCACACCCCAAGAATTGGGATTTTAGCTAGACATCATAAAAAAAATAGAAATCATTACCAAATTGTGTTTCCATCAACTGGGTAAGATTAATTTTGTCTTTACAAAGGTATAAGTTGAAGAATCTCAAAGACCCACTTCCAATTTCTCAAAAATGGAAAACTTCAATTCTTCAAAACTAAGGAAAATATTGTCTCAATACTCTCAGTTCAAACTAAAAAATTACTCTAATGAATGTTCTGAATAAAATTTTGATATTATACATAATGTTTGAAAATGTATTTATAGTCGCCAAAAATCTGCTGCGAAGGGCCATTCGGCATAGTACGTCAGGATCGCCAATCAACTCGGCGATCCGCCCTTTGGTCAATTCCATCACCTCTTTGCTTTAGCCTTTAGCATCTTCAAGTTTTGTAACTTTGGACGATCCAACACAGTATCACGGAACCGTTCGGTGACACGCCGACTGCTCATTTCTCTCGCTGACTTGATTTTCTCCTTCATGGCATGGCACACTGGAACTTTAGGCGAGGTAATAGCCACTCGGTGACTCGCCCAATGGATTAGGCAATCAACATGCCTTCTTTTCTTTGTTCTTTCAGCTGCCTTGTTCCCTTTTGACCATTAGTGTCCATGCTTTGTTCCTCAATCCAAATACCTGGAAAAAAAAAAGATTTTACATCAGTTATTGGCACAAAATAAGCATTTGAGGACACTAAACCTATCCAAATAAAGCCCTAAATGAGTCCAAATTATGGACTCATCAACACCCCTAACTTAAACTTTTGCTTGTCCTTAAGTAAAACTCAAGTTCAGCAGTTCAAAAAGGATGTCTCAAACAGTGCTACACAAGACTCAATCATGAATGCACACAAAAATACTCATGCAATGATCAATTTTGCACTCAAAGATTCAAGTTGTGGATCACCATTACCAAAGATTCTCAAGCTCACAATACTTGCTTCAAATGCAAGTTCAAACTCAACAAAGGTACTCAAATGCCCTCACACAAAGAATGATTCCATATTCACACACAATGGTTCAACAATTAATAGCTCCGGAATCACAATCAACACTCACACTCACAAAGATGAACACAATGCATGATTCCACCCATAGGTTTGCTCGTATTTTCCAATCAACAATTGTTTCAGCTCACTCATAATCAAAAAGGTCTTTACAAGGCTTGTGACGGGGCTGAGTGCAAATGTATGGTTAGTTAGTCTCAATGGTTGTAATCCTCATGAAATGTGGTATGAACAATTCTTTCTTCCCTTTTCTTCATCATTTTTCACTCATGCACAAAAGTCACCCATTATTCACTTTCCATGGACTGTTGGACACCCTATTTCTTTTTGCATTTTCACAACTTTATACCACAACTTTTTTTTTCTTTTTCTTTTTCATTTTTTTCTTCTTCTTCTTTTTTTGTATGGAGAGGTTCCATCTTTCTCAAAATTATAGGTCAAAGGGGACTTCTTTGCATTTGTTGATTTACCTTCTCTTTTCACCATACCCCCAACTTAGGCTTTTGGCCTAAGTTGGCTATTCAAACAAACCACAAATCATGAGGATCAAGGGTGAAGGGATAAAGAAAGGTCACAATTTGCATCAAGTTTCTTCCAAGAAAAAGGTAAGTCTCAAAGGGTGTTCAAGCAAGGAACACACACTCACAAGGTTGGCAACAAAAGAGGTATAATGTCAAATTGTTTCACTCTTTAAAGTTTCCTAAGTTCATTTCAAGAGATTGCATCACTTAGTCAATCGGACCAACAGGACAAATTCTAGGTGTCATCACACATGGTTCACGGTAAGCTCATCACACACAAGACATTGACACTAATGTCAAACAAGACTCCACACTCTCACTAATGTGCAGTGTTCATCACAAGAGACTCAATTTGATAATTGGCTAGTCACAACGAGATACAAAAAGTCCACATATTACCTATGCAACTTCATTTGGTATCATCGTAGCCGCACATTCATTTTTGTTTGATTATAAGCACTACTCAAGTCATCGGTATTGATCAAGATAGATACTCAAATTTGCAAGAGAACAACCACATTCAAACACAAACAAGAGGTGGCACATTTTTCGGAAGGGTTCAAAAATTATTTACAATTAAAGCAAGGAGCCACAATATCAAACATCCACAAAAACAGTGCTAAACACAATTTATAGCTCAAAAACCCAAATATATAGACAGAACAATAGTCACAAAAGGTGGGCCTCACCCCACTACAATATAAAAGTTATTTGTCCTCAAATGCAAGCAATAAAGTATCCAAAAGTCAATAAAAATAAGATAGAGAGGGAGGTAAAGAGGGATCCTATCGAAACAGTCGCTCCGTCTTTCGGGGAATTAGTGCCCGGTGTAACACTCTGAACATGGGCATCAATACCCGGAGTCGCATCCACAGTATCACCAGCTCCACTAGGGTCAGCCAAAGGCATATCTGCCAAAGAGGTCTGCACAAACTGCATCGATCATAGCCTCCTCAGTCTCTTTAAGGCCCTCGTAAGAAACCTCCTCAGCAACCCCAAGTATCTCCTCATCTGTCTCCGCCTCAGACTCGGGATCAGCTGCCTCCTCAACTCTAACCTCATCTACGATGGTAGCCGAAGGTATATCTGGCTCAACTGGCATATCTGGGATCTCCACCGTCCCGAAAATCATGGACATATCGGTGGACTTCAGCTGGTCCACATCTCTCCTCAGTGTAGGAATGTCAGCCTTTAGAGCCGTCACCTCCTCAGTGGCCCCTTGGCTAAGCTCACACACCGCTATCCTAGCCGCAAGGGTATCAATGGAAGCGCTCAAGAGTGTCACAACTTCAACAAAGGCTGTCTGAATCATTCCCTGAATGGAGGCCTCCAGTATGGCAGCACAATGATCGGCAGAATGGGCTAGCTGCCCCATCCAGAGTAATACAGCCTGAGTGAGCGGGGGTCGGGAAACTGCAGCAGCAGATCTTGGAGGCAATGTAGCAGCAGGGAAACTAAGGGTATTAGAAGGAACATCACTGGATGTACCTGAAGGCCCAGGGGCCGGAGTAGGAAAAGGTGCCTCTACAAGTAATGTGTATGTGTCCACAACTGGGGAAGAGTCCATTGGGGCTGTCTGAATCATTCCCTGAATAGAGGCCTCCAGTATGGTAGCATGACGATCGGCAGAATGGGCTAGCTGCCCCATCCAGAGTAATGCAGCCTGAGTGAGCGAGGGTCGGGAAACAACAGCAGCAGATCTTGGAGGCAATGTAGTAGCAGGGAAACTAGGGGTATGAGAAGGAACATCACTAGATGTACCTGAAGGCCCAGGGGTCGGAGTAGGAAAAGGTGCCTCTACAAGTAATGTGTATGCGTCCACAACCGGGGAAGAGTCCATTGGGGCTGCCTTATATTTTAAATACTCCACCTCGATTCTCCGGATATCAATAGAAGATATGGGAATCACTTCCACATCTCTTCTCATCTCTAGGAACCCGAGCCCGTCTGTACAGCTCGGTGATCAACACCATAAAGGGGAGGGAAGTCTAGCGCTGCTTGGCCCGCATGAGCATCTATTTTGCAATGATCATCCCTAAGTTCACCTTTGTCCCCACAACGATGCAGCCTAGGCATGCTGCTTTGGCGTGGCGGAGAATAGACTCGTTTTGAGGGCATGATCGTGTTGCTGATAAAGCCAAACCAATACCTTGCTGCCACATTTAGGTCCTTCTTTTCAATAGCTGCTCCGACCTCTAGCCACTTGGGAGTGCCATCTGATATCAACGGAGCCAACCACTTCTTCATGCTCTCCAGCGTTTTTGTTCTGATCTTATATTGATAGTCATCCTTAAGTTTCGTAGTGCATTCTAAGACGACATTGATGGCAACAAAATCACACTGAACCCTCTTTCCCCTGACAACCACGTAGTCAACTGACTTGAATTTTGTTGTCGGCTTCTTCCCTTGTGGTACCAGTGCTCAGTAGGCAGTGTAGAACTCTCAGATCTAAATAGGAATGTAGGGACTTCGGGGTCGAGTGAACGACTGGAACTTCTGTGACTTTAGGCAACTCATTATCTCCGAGTACCTGTCAATAACCCCATCAGTGGACAACCTTTTTTCTTCGATAATGGTCCTCAGCCCCTCGGTCTTCAGTCTGTTCATAGACTTGGGAGGAGGACCATGTACTGGTGGTACTAGGACCACCAATTTTGCTAGAGCGGGAGAAGGAGTAGTGGTGTCCTGATGACTCCTGATCCTAGACGGATCGTTCATCCTTTTGGATCGCAGCTCTGCCCTCTGTGCTGCTAGTGACTCATCCTCCTCAGGCGCATAAGTTACACCCTGATTCTCATGGTTCTCACCCTATCAGAAGTGGTGAGGTGAGAAGCGTAGATACCGTCATTGTCGGAGCTGGCCTTCAGTGACACAGGTGCCTTTCCTTTGCTCTTTCCTTTCCCACCAGTTGTGGGAAGTTTGGTGGCCTTTGCCTTGGATGCAGCTGCATCCTCATTGATTTTTATCCCTTTAGCCCTCTTGCGGGGGGGCATGTCACTACCAGAAACCTTTGGTCTAGCCATGTCTGCAAAAACATCAAAAAGAGTTAGAAACAATTCAAGCAAAATCACAAAAAAGTAGTTGCAGACAAACTAGCCGAATTTTTTTGGTGAGCCAGATCGGGATCGCTGAAAGGATTCGCTCAAAAAGTTCTCAGATAAATGGCATGTCGGCGATGTGAAGGGCCTTTCAGCGAATCGCTGACAACATTCGACGAGCAAAGATCAACCCGCCGAAAGTTATAGTGCATTTAAGGATTAGGGGCGCAGACAAAGGGCGATCAAGGAAGACCTTCGGTGAGTCACCGAGTGCACTTGGCGAACTCAGGCTTCTCGCCGGAAGTTACAAAACCTATTTCAAGATGAAGCATGAAGTTAAAGGCGATCAGGGGAATTTCGGCGAACCACCGAGTGGTTGGGCGAACCGCCGAGTGGTTCGGCGAACTCAACCCAGCTCGCCAAACGACCCAACGTGCCTACTTTCAACCCAACTTCCCAAATTCAACCCCGCAGCCCCCGAAAACAAAATCAAAACATGCACTCTTACAATTAAGCTAGGACCCACTACACCCATGCCCCCGGGATACTTAGACTTCTCCCGGTTTGGCCAAATTTGGCCATTTGACGACTTTTTCTCTTAAGAAGGATGTCAACCACTCTATCATTGGGCAAATTACGTCATTTGGCACAAATGCGGGTTAGTTAGACTTCACCCGACTAGACCCAACAACATGCAAGCACAGCCCCACCATTTTAATCAATTTTAAAGCATGAAAAACTCGGGAATTCAACAATATAAGCATTACAGGCATGATATTCAAATTAACACAGGCACACACAAATATCATTACGATCAGCGAGACCCAACGCACATCACTAAGAAAAAATCAATTGCAAATGAGTAAAAATTGCTAAAAATGAATTCGAGGCTCGAAAAGCCAACCTTAGATGCTGAATAAATACTTTGAAATGCTAGGCGGCAAAGTAATCCAACTCCGAACATAAATTCGACGACTAAAATACGATAAAAACGCAGGGAGTATAAAAAATCTTGTGCGGGTGTGAGTTTGGGAAGTTCAAAAGTGAGAGAAAGTGAAATAGTTTTAACTTTTGAACCTTTGGCTTTAAAAATCATCCAATTCTCGCCCATTCGGCGACATTAGTCTTACTCGCCGACCCACCCGGCGACACGCTGAAGGGGCACTTACCTCACCGAGTTTTACAGGACATTCGGTTATTGTGGAGGTCCAAACGACGGATAAAGTCGTGATCACCAACCTAGTCGGCATTCGCCAATATTCTCCTGGGCTCGCCGAGTTTTACAGACTCCAATTTAAACATGTCTTGAGTCCAACGGCGGTCCAAGGCGGGTTCGCTGACCTGTTCGGTGATCACCGACTGGACTTTTGGCTCGCTAACTTGCACTTTTCAAACACCTTCCACACTTTGACCTGCATAATGAACACACCATTATTTCAAACTTAAAAAGAAAACAAATAAAACTTGGGTTGCCTCCCAAGCAGCGCCTTAGTTAACGTCGCGGTACGACGCAAGTCCACACTCAAACCTCATTCTTGGGGTTGGCCAAAGTATCACTAGGCAAACCTCCTTGTTGTCTCGAGTTTAGATGAGGCAAGACATGACCAATTTAGGTCTCCAACTGCTTGATCGAGACGGAATGGGAGGTAACAGTCTGGCTAAGGGTCGACACATCTTCTTTCATTTCTTTCAAAATCTTATCTGACCCCTCAACTTTGTTGAGGATACGAGAAAGCATATCCTCAGACCGGTCACCTTCTGAATCCGTTGGCTTTTGACGTTCGTGGGGAGGCACATACCTATCCTTCCAATTGGGATTTTGATCCATCTACTCTCGATCATGATCCTTCCAATCTTCATCCATGTTCTAACCTTGGTTACCACCCTACCTCGGGTAGTTTGAATCTAGGAAATTCACCTCTTTATTATACAATGCTTCGAACTTGGCTTCTTCGGGATTCACACACCCAACACCCATGGCATTGATACTTCGAGCACCAGCTCCCATGACATTTTTAGACAAAATGTCAAGTTGTGTCATGATCTTGGCCATGTTTTGGTCCCTCTCATGGTCTGTTTCCATCTGCTCCTTGGTCAATTTAAAAGTGAGCGGGGAAACCTAATCTTCAAGGGTGTACCAAGCCCGATTGATTGTGGTCATGCCATCCAAGAGCTGAGCTGCTATCACATAAGGTTGCTGCATTAAACCTCCAGGAGAAAGTTAGCCAACAACACCCTTGTTTACCGAATCAAGACTTTGATAAAAATACTGCAGCAACACGTTGTCAGGCAAGCCATGAGTTGGGCATTGGAGCACCAACTTCTTGAATCGCAGCCAAGTTTCATGAATTGGCTCGCCCTCCAGACGCTTGAAGCTCTGAATGTTGTCTTGAAGAGTCATCATCTTCAAATGAGGGAAAATCGCACTTGAAATGTGGTGACCAACTCTTTTCACAAAATGATTGATTCACGTGGCAATTTAGCCAGCCACTTACATGTTTCTCCCATCAAAAAGAACAGGAACAATCTCAACCGAACCAACTCTTGGGATATGTTCTTGAAGGAGAACGGTCCCCAAACATCCACGAAGTTTCTAATATGCTCATGGGGATCCTTATAAGCCAAACCACCGAACAGCCCCTTCAATTGCAAGAGCTGCAACATAGTACTTGTGATATGGAACACCGCGTTCCCTTCGGTCGGAGGCAAGCAAATGGCACCAATTTCACCCATAAGATGTGGGTCGTTAGCATTAGGCTCGTTGACATCGTTGAGGTTTTCGATGTCATCTTGGTGGCCTACTTGGCTACCATTGCTTCCGTTCACACTCATACTTCCTGTTTCACAACACAAACAAGCAAAACAAAACTAAAATTAAGTAAGTTCAACTATGACTAACAAGAACAAAATACATCTTAACTAAAGATTCTCAACAAACACCACTCCCCGGCAGCGAAGCCATTTTAATTTCACATATCAGGACACTTCATCCAATACTAAGTGCCAGCGATTGTTAGTCAATAACATAACCCAACTAAATGAGTTGGGGTCGAATCCCACAGAGAGTGGTACGTGTTTGAGAATCAAGAGCAAAGTACGAATATGTTCAAGTCAATCATTTGTAAAGACATTTACGAATAAAAGCATACTTCAAATTAAAGGTGAAAAAAGTGTCAAATATGGGGGGTTTTGGTTTTAACTATCAGCTACAACAACAGCAAATAACACGAATTAACAAGTAATGAGACGGGTTCTTGGGATGTGATTGGATTATAGGCTAAGGTAGACAAATGGGTAATTGCAATTGTTAGTAAATAGCTGTAAATCAGTGAATAAGCTAGACTTTAGTGAGGATAAACTTTCTCTCGAAAAATTACCCCGAATCAAGTTGGTTTCTCTCGAACACCAACAAGCAGCAATTAAGAACAACCTACGCTTTAGTTCATTCACTCTCTAGAGCTGAATGTGTGGAAAAGGATTTAGGATTCACTCTCTCGAGCTGAATATGTGGAAAAGGATTTAGGATTCACTCTCTCGAGCTAAGCCCATGACAATCCAATACCCACAGACCATCAATTCAATAATCTTGGTTTTAAAACCTCTCTCTCGAGTAAGCCAAAAAAAACGAAGGTAGAATTGCATTTGTAACTACAACCCTTTAAATTAAACCACAATTACTGATTGAAATCACTTCTAAACAACATTTAAACTATCAATTAGTAATACCCATAAGCTAAATCAACCCATAATCACAAAATCACACCCCAAGAATTGGGGTTTTAACTAGACATCATAAAAAGATAGAAATCGTTACCAAATTGTGTTTTCATTAACTGGGTAAGATTAATTTCGTCTTTACAAAGGTCCAAGTTGAAGAATCTCAAAGACCCACTTCCAATTTCTCGAAAATGGAAAACTTCAATTCTTCAAAGCTAAGGAAAATATTGTCTCAATACTCTTAGTTCAAACTCAAAAATTACTCTAATGAATGTTCAAAATAATTTTTTGATATTAAACATAATGTTTAAAAATATATTTATAATCGCCAAAAATCTGTTGAGAAGGGCCATTCGGCGCAGTAAGTCGGGATCGCCGATCAACTCGGCAATCCACCCTTTGGTCAGTTCCATCGCATTTTTGCTTTAGCCTCCAACATCCTTAAGTTCTGTAACTTTGGGCGATCCAACACTGCATCACGGAACTGTTTGGCGACACGTCGACTGCTCCTTTCTCTCGCCAACTTGATTTTCTCCTTCAAGGCATGGCACACTGGAACTTTAGGCGACGTAATAGGCACTCGGCGACTCGCCCAATGGATTAGGCGATCAACATGCCTTCTCTTCTTCGTTCTTTCAGCTACCTTGTTCATTTTTGCCCATTAGTGTCCATGCTTTGTTCCTCAATCCAAATACCTGGAAAACAAGGATTTTACATCAGTTATTGGCACAAAATAAGCATTTGAGGGCACCAAACCTATCCAAATAAAGCCCTAAATGAGTCCAAATTGTGGACTCATCAATGATAGCACATATTGTAATTCACCAGTAGGTAAGCTAACTCATAACCCACAATAACAAGTAACGGGTATGAGGGTAGAAACGAAGAAAGGATAATCCATTTGACAGAAATAATTGGAGAATAAGGCGCAAGCAACATATATACATAAAATAAAAGATCTCTCCTAGAACCTTGAAGTCACAAGTATAGAGATACTACAAAACGAGTATAACTCCCAAAAGTGGACCAAACATATACCGATTTGTCTCAAAATACAAAAGACTAGCCAAACTACATAGAAGGAGACAACTATGATCCAAGTTACCATAAGCTCACCCTCGTCTCCAAATCTCGCAACAACTAGCTCAAAATCAATGCTAATTGGTGGTGTTCGGGCTTGCATCACGAAATAGATGCAGAGTATAGCATGAGTACCAAAACAATAGGCGTCCAGTAGGCATCAAAGGCCGACTGAGCAAGAAAAGTAAAGACAATATGAAAGGTGAGAATTAAACACAATAGAGGCCAAAGAGCATAAATCTAACATAAATGCAACGAGTGTAGAAAAGAACTGAAATGAAACAAGTAAAATAGCTAACTAAAACCTAACTGGACCCCATAAGCCAGAAGATACACTCCTGTGCAAGTTAAAATAAAAACCTGAACAGACCCCATAAGCACGATGAGTACACAAAATAACTATAACAATTGATAATGGAACTCGGTAAATCCAGAGCCAGAGACTGCGTAACCCAGCCTCAAACCACGGATAGGCCCCCCAAACTAACCAATAGAGCCAAGACGATAGATATCAACTTTGTAGAGTATAATGAGCCCAAATCACGGACTGCTGCTGGAAATCATATAACCATACCTTGAATCTGCGAGCAATAATAGAGCAATATGACCAAATCATTGCGACTAATGATAGAGCAATGCGACCAGACCTTGAATCTGCGACCATAGAAGCTAATGTGAAGGATCTCATGTCAAATCATCATCATAGTGCCACTGTAAAACGACATCCACTCCCAAATAATCAATACAATACTCCAAGTGCGAACCAAATCCAATCCCTAGCCACCTAACAAAGCTCGATATCTCAATCGTAAACCACATGGCCATATAAGGAAGTTATTGATAGAAGGTCATCAAAAATGATTTACCGCGAAACTAAGGATCATTCTATCAGACCCAAGTTTGCTACATCACTCTATAGGGAGCTAAGTCATCTGAAGCAATTTCAAAGGAAAACTAAGGCATATTCGCTCCAAAACCAGCAAGTTTAAGGAAAACACTAGTCGACTCCTAGACTAAGGTCAAACATGCTTCCAACAACAACCATAAACAACTATAATATATGCCACAAGGTAAGGATGATCGAAACAAAAGAAAAAAACTAGCCAACATTCCTGAAATACCCGAAATAAGCCTAAAACATGATTTCTAGCTAACTAAAAATGATCAACTAACTATCCAACCAAATTCACGCAAATCAACATGCATTACATTCTTAGGCTCAATCTAAATGACGAAAATCCATAGCCTACCTCAAAGTTGACTACACGCTCCAAATTAGAATTCTAGAGCATTTACCTTTTGAACGCGCCCATGCTATCAAAAATAGAATCACAACATCAAGATGATTGTTTAGACACCAAAATCGCAACATTTCAAGACAGACCCAAAATTGAGTAAAAAATAGAAACGTGGGACCCACATCGAGAATCCCAGAATTGACTCTACCGAAATGTCCATTTAAGCTCCCTAAACTTGTACCCCAAAATGGGACGCAATTCATGGCTCGAAACATAACAATTCAAGGATATGCATAAAATCACTATTAAAGCAAGAAAAAAAAAAAGAGGCAAGGCAGCTCCTTCGCGGTGTAATTTACCTTAAATAAGCAATCCCCTACACTTCTTAAACACTCCAACGTGTAGCTACATCTTTTCGGACGCACATGACTAGAAATCACCTAGTTTGGATACTCACAACTCAAGAAATTGAAGAATAAAGTTTCTTCCCTTAAGTTGTTTGTGACTAATCTTTTTTTCATTTAAATAAAAGATAGTCTGAATGAATGTCGCTAACACGACAATGGGACCCACGATCGTGGAGGTCCGCTCAGCTAGGCCTTTGCGAATGCAAAAGGCAAAACTCCAGGCCTTCGTGAATGCAGTTGAGGCCCCACGATTGCAAAGACCAAATCTCCTGGCCTCCGCAAACACGAATGGCAAATTGGCCTACACCAACTGATGGGCATCAATTAATTTTCGCCAATACCAAAATCCTCGATAGGGTGCGGGGGATTCGTTCGAAACTCTGTGTGTGCAAATGAGATATGTTATCCCATCAAATTTGATAATATAGACTTAACGAAGTCATCAAAACTTCCAATCGAGGTCGTCTTGATAAAAAATGGGTCCTAAACACAATCCCTATTTTAACTCAATTTCTCTAAGGGGGATCGGGATTAGCCCGGAAGCCTCGAGATTCATACGAAAGGTCTTTATAGACCAAACTTGGCGTTTCAAAGCTAACAAAATCATCATAATTGCATTTTGAGGATATCTTCCCAAACTTTTGACCGAATTCAACCGTTCAAGATTTAGAAGCTCCAAATTACAAAACTTGCACAAAATCCAAATAAACGACCAGGTGATTGAACTGTCATTTCCAATAAGTTATAAATGACTTGGGGTCATTATAAGTTGGGGCGGACCCACCCTTGACCAAGGGGTGTCAAGCGACACCCATTCGCTGGAAATTTACGTTGTATATAGATGTGAAATTTTAGTTTAATAAATATATATAAATGTATTGAAACCTCTTGATACAAGTGAAGGGTTTAGAGCCCGTTTGGATTGGCTTAAGAAAGTAGCTTTTAAGTCAAAAATAAAAAAAAGTTAAACTTAAATGACTGTTAAGTCAAAAAATAAAAAGTAGGGGGAGAGCTATTTTTGGTTTTTAACTTATTTGGGAAAAAGGTCTGAAAAATACTCCAACTTTGGCCGAAATTGTTGTTACGATGCCAAACTTTATGGAAGACCTTTTACCCCCTGCACTATTTAATAGTGTATTTTAAAGGTATATATGTGCCCACGTGGACACGTTACTATTTATAATGATGCAATACTTATGATGTCCACGTGGGCACATATACCTTTAAAATACACTATTGAATAGTGTAGGGGGGTAAAAGGTCATTTCCAAAGTTCGGTATTGTTACAACAATTTCGGGCAAAGTTCGGATATATTTCAGACCTTTTTACCAACTTATTTTAAGTCATTTTTAATTTATTTTAATTTATTTTTAACCTTGCCAAACACTTCTAACTTATTTTAAGTTATTTTTATATTTTCCAAACAATTTCAGAAGTCAAAAACTGACTTTTTTTTGTAACTGTAAATTGTATTACCAAATACTTCAATGTGTACAAATTTGAAGCTTAGGACATGGTCGTAATCCCAAGTCTCAAAGCTCATCGCCCTTGGCTTGTCTAGCCTCTATGCTTTTAGTTTTACTAAGTATAAAAATCTAGTCTATGCATTGCACTAACCAGTCTAGAAGTCATACTGCTTCTACAATGAATTTCAGTAGTCTAGTGAAATACTCCACGGCCAGGACAAAAAGATAGGGGGATAAAGGATCCCTTTGTCTCACCCCTCTTTTTTCTTGGAATGTCCTGCTGGGACACCCATTATCATTATAAAATAGAAGACTGTCTTAACACAACTCATGATCCATGTTATAAACTTTATAAGGATTCACATACCAACTAGTACCTCTTCAAGGAAATGTCATTCCAAAGAGTCAGAAGCCTTCTTTCATATCAATTTTAAATATGCATCTAGGTGAAATCCTTTTCCTTACATACCCTTTAACTAGCTCTTGGCTTAGTATCACATTATCATTCAACATTCTTCCAGGTACAAAAGCAGTCTGACTAGGATCCACAAGATAACTCATTACAACTTGTAATCTATGTGTAAGCATTTTAGATATTATCTTGTATATGGTGGTACAGCAGGAAATAGGTCTATATTTTCTGATTGAGCTAGGGTGCTGTACTTTTGGAATTAGTGTTACAAAAGTCCTGATTACAGGGCCAAACATCTCATTTGTATGAAAAAATTGTAACACAACAACAGTTACCTCATCTCCTGTTGTTGACCATGCTTGTTAAAAAAAATGCATTGAAACCATCTCCTCCTGGTGCTTTGTTATCATCAATTCCTTTAAGTACTGTTAGGACATCATCAACAATAAAAGACTGTATGAGTGAAAATTGTTGTGATTTGGTAAGCATAGGTCCATCTCTCATTGCTGCTAGTTGACTAGTTGGCATGGGTGAAGTTATTTGTCCTAATAGCCCCTTATAGAAACTCACAACTTCTTTAGTAATGACATATGGATCCTTGATGATTGTACTAGATATCTTTCATGGTGAGCATAGTGATTTGATTATGAGCTTTCCTACCTTTTATACTAGTAAAAAAATATGCAGTATTTGAGTCACCTAATTTGAACCATTGCATTCGATACTTCTGCTTGTATATTGCCTTTTCAATCAAGCTCCATTTGGTTTGTTGTGCCCTTATATACTTCTCTTCATCAATCAGATGTTGAGGGATAGAGGTATTTCACATTTGACTCTATTTAGCTAGAAGATCTCTTCTGAACTGTTAGACCTTGACTGTGACCCCACATATTACTTTTGATTTAGATGTTGTATTTCTCTCCTTACAGACTTCATATTTTGCCACACCCCTTTCATTCCTCTATTTTGTCTCTGCCAACTTAATTATATTTTAGTTTGGAAATCAAGGTGATGAGCTAAATAGTTATAGAATATAAATAGCTTCTTCCTTATATCTCTTTGTGTCTCCACTAGGACTGGCAGGGGGTCCGGGTCGGCCCGCCGGACCCGGTCCCGTTTGGATCTCGCGGGATGGGGCCTTCGGGATTAGGGGCCCGGTATCGGTCCGGTTCACCCGTTGGTCCCGGTCAACCTGGCCCGGATGAACCGGCCGGTTCGCGGGATCCCCTAACAAATTTTTTTTTTTTTTTTTTTTAAATTCTATCCGTTGGGCAACGGCTAGTGGGCCCCCCCAACGATTTTTTGACAGTTTTTCCCCCCTACCAACACCCCCTACCACCCCTACTTTTAATAATTTACTTTAAACCCTCAAGTTATTATAAATACACTTTAACCCACTTTTAATATTATA
>JAJOOE010020268.1:0-27394 GCA_036250405.1 Solanum raphanifolium
AAACTATGTACCTATGTGGCTCACTAACCACCACTCATTTTAAATCAAGACTAACATATCTACTACAAAATATCTCCAACCTAGGAGTTTCTAGACAAATCTTACTTTTCTAACATATCTAATACAAAATATCTCCAATCTAGGAGTTTCTAGACAAATCTTAATTTTCTAACACTCCTCCTTAAGATTTTTCATTGAAACTCCTTGCAACAACCTTTGTAACTCAAACATCTTAGTGGAAAGAGCCTTAGTCAGAATATCGGCTTGCTGATTTTCACTGATGCAATGCACCAACTTAACTTCACCATTCTTCTCGGCATCTCTTAAAGCATGAAACCTTATATTGATATGCTTTGCTCTTCCATGCTTCCCCGGATTTTCAGCCATCGCAATGGCTGATTTATTGTCCACATAGATCACTGTTGGTTCTTTTGGCAACAAATTCAATTCCAACAAGATCTTTCTTAACCAAATTGCTTGATTTGTAGCATATGCCGCAGCCACATACTCGGCTTCTGCTGAAGATTGTGCTACAAAATCTTGCTTCTTTGTGCTCCAAGAAAAAATGCATGAACCAAACGAAAAACAGTAACCAGAAGTGCTTTTGTAATCATCCAAACATCCACCCCAATCACTATTTGAATAGGTAATAAGAGCTCCATTCTCCACATTTCTATACCAGATTCCATAATTAATCGTCCCTCTAATGTACCTTAACACCCCTTTTGCGGCTCCAAAATGCTTAGTGCTGGGACTTTGCATATATCGAGATAACAAACTGATAGCGAACATTATGTCTGGCCTAGAAGCTGTTAGATACAATAGACTTCCAATTAGACTTCTATAAACTTTTGGATCTGCCCTTTCTTCGCCATCATCCTTCATTAATTTTTCATTCACAACAAGTGGAGTTGCAAGATAGGACAAGATGAGATATCTCCATTCCTAGGAAAAACTTCATTTCTCCTAGATAGGACATCTCAAAAACTTTTAGCATTTCATTTTTAACTTCTTAAACCGCAAGAGGATTTTCACCTGTAATCATCAAATCATCGACATAAACTGATATCATAATCAACATCCCATCCGCTTGCCTTTTGAAGTACAAAGTAGGCTCATTTAGGCTTCTGTTGAAGCCTTGAGACAACAAATGAGAATCCAGCCTACTATACCAAGCTCTCGGGGCTTGTTTAAGACCATAGAGAGCCCTTTTAAGCTTGTACACCTTGTTTTCTTCACCTGCAACTGTAAAACCTTAAGGTTGTTCAATATAAATGTCTTCCTCAAGCAATCCGTTGAGAAATACAGATTTTACATCCAAATGGAAGATTTTCCACTTGTATTGTGTTGCGAGGGCGACTAGAAACCTTACTGTCTCATGCCGTGCAACAGGAGCAAAAGTTTCTCCAAAGTCCACTCCAGGCTGCTGAGAATAGCCTTTAACTACAAGTATAGCTTTATGCTTGAAGATGGAGCCATCTGGATTGAACTTTGTTCGATAGACCCATTTGACACAGATAACATACTTCTCTTCTGGCCTATCAACCAACTCCCAAGTATTATTTTTATTAATCATGGAAAGTTCCTCCTCCATTGCTGAAATCCACACTTTGTGGTTTGTGATGCTTATCGTGACCAACGACACTAACCTACGGTACGAGTGTCTACGATCGTCGATAATATAGTAATCCAACCAAGGGTTGGGGTCGTGTCCCAAGGGAGTGGTTTTGAGAATTAATAGAAAAATAAAATTAAGCTCTAACTAGTCATAGCTAAAGACATTAACGAACAAAAACATAGTAAATTAAAGGGGGTGACACGAAAGTGTCAAATATCAATTGGGGTTTTTGTCACAAGTAGTAAAAACAACAAAAATTAACAAGAAAATCAAGTATGGGGACAAGTTCTTGGGGTGTGACCACAATACGAGTTGAGATAAATCGTTGGGTACATGCTTTCGATAGGAAATTTGCAAGATAATAGTTACTAGGCTAAGCTTTAGATGGAAATAAGTTCCTTCTCGGGCAACTTACCCCGTTTCAAATGGGTTCCTCTAGGACACCCACTTGCCGCATGAAGACCAGCCTACGCCTTACCCCACTCACTTTCTCGAGCTGAGAGTTAGGATATGGGACTAGGGTTCACCCTCTCGGGATGAACCTCATGTCGACCCACTCCTTAGGCCATCAGTCTAATGGTCTTGGTTTCGCGACCTCCCTCTCGTGCAAGCCAAAAACACATGGGTGATTTTGTATTTGCAACTACAAACCCATTAAATTAAACCACAACCACTAGGTGAAATCACCATTAAAATACATCTAACCTATCAGCAAGCAAGACCCAACAACAATATCAACATAGATTTGCTAAATCACACCCCAAGAATTGGGGTTTTTAGCCACACATCAAGAAATAACAAAATACACCTAAAATGATACTAAAATCAAATGGGTATAAGAAATTAAACCTTGAATTAAGCAAAGGAAGAAGAATAGAGAAGAACTACTTTCAACTTGGGGAAGATGAACTCCTTTCTTCAAGTTCCCAAAACCCTCTCCAAACTTGAGAGAAAATATCTAAAAAGTACTATTCTATTGTAAATAAAAATAATAATGTTCGACTCACTAAAATTAATAAATTTTTTAGTATTTATAGACTTCAGAAATTAGTGCTGGCGGATAATTCGATAAGTTTAGTCGGAATCACCGATTAACTCAGCGATTCACCCTTTGGTGTAGTCGTCGCCGTCTTGCACTAGCCTTTAACATGGTCGTGCTCTGTGTCATTATGCGGGATAGTACTGCTTCGCGGAATTATTCGGCAAAACGCCGACTGCTCCTTTCATCGCCTTTTTGATCCTGCTCCTTCAGGGCTTCGCGTACTGGAACAAAGGGCGGAGTACGTCCCTTTGGCGAATCGCCAAGAGTGCTTGGAAATGCTCAGGCTTCAGCTTCTTCTTTCTTTACAGCCTTATTGTTTCTTTTTTGCGCCTAAGTGTCCACGCTTCCACTAAAACTTCAAATACCTGAAACTTAAGAGTTTTCATCAGATATTGAGACAAAACAAGCATTTGAGGACATTATTTCTATTAAAATAATGCCCTAAATGAGTCCAATTTGTGGACTCATTAACACCCCTAACTTAAACTTTTGCTTGTCCTCAAGCAAACTCAAGTTCAGCCGTTCAACAAGGTGTTTCAAATAGTGCTACACAAGACTAAATAATGAACATACACAACAAGACTCAAAGTACTTATGCGAAATTCAACTGTGTACTCAAAGATTCAAGTTGTGACACACCACTACCAAAGATTTTCATGCTCGCAATACTTGCTACTTGTGCAAGTTCAAGCTCAACAAAAAGTATCTAAATGCCCTTACACAAAAAATGATTCCATATTCACACCTACAGGTTAATCAGTTAAAGTTGTGACACACCACTACCAAAGATGCAACGCTCACACTCAAAAAGAGGAACACAATGCATGTTTTCACCCATAGGTTTGCCCTTATTTTCCAATCGACTTTTGAATTGGCTTACTCAAGATAAAAAAGGTCTTATCAAGGATTGTAATGGGGCTGAGTGCAAAGGTATGATCATTTAGGCTCAGTGACTTTTTCATCCTCGTGAAGTGTGGTGTTCTCAAGGCATTCCCTTCTTTCCCCTTTTCAATTCTTTTTCTAGTGCTTCTAAGTCATCTTTTTATTCACCTCCATGGATTGCTTGTAAACCCGATTTCTTTTGTATTTATTCCATATTTTTTTTAGATCGAAGGGTTTCCGTTGTTTTGCAACACCATGGGTTAAGGGGGACTTTTCTTGCACTTCTTGACTTCTCCTTATCCTTTTCACCACACCCCTAACTTAGGCCTTTTGGCCTAAGTTGACTATTTACTAAACCACAAATCAAGAGGATCATAGGTAGTGGGTCAAGTAAGGTCTAGGGTTCATCAAGGTTCTTCCAAAGAAAGGTAAGGCTCAAAGGGTGTTCAAAAGAGTTTCACACGCTCACGGGTATGTCACAAAAGAGGTATATGTCAAATTTGGCTCACACTCTAAAGTTGCCTAAGATCATTTCAAGAGCAAACCTTTCTAAATCAATCAGACTAACAGGGCAAATTCTAGGTTTATTCATGCATGGTTCAAATTAAGCTGATCACACAAGGCATTGACACTTAAGTTAAACAAGACTACACACTTTTGCCAGTGTGAAATGGTCATTACCAGAGAATCAATTCTATAAATGGCTAATCACAATGAGATGCAAAGAGTTTACATATTGGCTATGCAACTTCATTTGACTTCATCGTAGCCATACATTCATGTTCGTTCGATTGTATGCACTATTTAAGTCATCGATATTGATCGAAACCGAGACTTAAATTCTTGCAAAAGAACAACCGCTTTCAACAAAAGCGGTGGCGAAAATCTTCAGAAAATAATAATAATTTTTTGAAAGGGTCAAAATCATTTTGCAATTAAAAGTAAAAGGAGCCATAAGCCCAAACAACCACAGAAAATAGTATAACAACAATTTTAAAGCAAAACAACCCAAATATACACACAAATATCCATAACAAGTAAACAAGGTAGGCCTCACCCCACCACAAATAAAAAATCAATTTGTCCTCAAATGCAAATGATGAATATCTAATAGTGAAAATAAAGAAATATAGAGAGGGAGGTAAAAAGGGGATCATGTTGACAAGCTTGCCCCATCTGTTGGGGTATCGTTGCCTGATGCATTAGCTTGGAATTCGACAATGGTCCCCGGATTGTCATTCTGGTTCTCATTGTGTTCATTAGCCCTAGCCTCTGCAGCGATGTTAGCAGCAACCATTCTGTCTATGTCATGGCTTGCCAAAAAAGAATTTATAGCATTGTAGACTTCACGTTTCCACGAAGGGGTAGTGGGATTAATGGGGACCTTTCTGCTGGAGCTTGCTTTCTTACTTTCTCTCCTCTCTTTTGCCAGCTCTGCTATCTTCTCGTCTCTTTTGAAATCTCGTGCTCTTACATGTCGGGGTGACATGACCCTTCCTGCAACTTTTGGTCTAGCCATTTCTGTAAAAGACTTCGAGACAAAGTTAGACAAAATTGAAACATGGGACAGGGGAGTCCTGGGTGCAGAATTGCTTCACCAAAATAGTTGGTCAATTGAGCATCCAATTAGCCAATTCACTGAAAATGATAAATAGATGGTACAATAGTGTAGACAAAGGGCGGATAAGGAGGTCGCCGAGTGTACTTGGCGACATCAAATTTACCGCCGAAAGAAACAGATCAATCAAGCAGTTAAAGGTGAAAGGGGGATATTAGGCGAACCACCGAGCAGTTCAGCGAGATTAATTTGACTTGCCAAACTACCCCACGTGTCTATTTTTCAACCCATTTCTTTCGAATCCAACCTTGAAACCCCTGATAACGCGATGCGAGTTTGTACAACACAAATTCAACGAAGACCCAACATAATTTTAGCAATCCCATAGCATAATAATTTAACTAAAAAACACAGCCTTGATGGATTTCATTGATTTCACAACTATTACCGATTAAGAATCGATAATGCAACTCAATTCCATCGATTCAGAGACTCAACAGAGATTTTATACCATCATTATGCAGATAAGTGCAAGTTTTGATAAAAACAACTGAGGGGTTCGATTACCAACCTTTGGTGCTGAATTAGATTTGTATTGACGTGATAGGTGGCAATGCAATCCAAATTCGAACACAATCCGACACTTTAAATATTCTAAAAATACATGGAATAAAAGGCTAGAGTGTGGGTGTGAGTTTGATAGGACAAAGTAGGGAGAGAAAGTGAATGAAATAGAACTTTTAAACCTGTGACTTGCAAAAACCGTCCAGTTCCTGCTCATTCAGCTATGTTAGTCAAGTTCGCCCATTCACTCGGTGAACCACCAAGTGTCTAGTTTATTTGCCAACTATAACAGGCGCTGCAACTTATGTTAAGATTCCAATCGGTGGTCTTCATCGAGATCGCCGACATGGTCGGCGATACGCCACTAATTTTCTTCAGACCGCCAAGTTTTACAAGATCCAAGCTGACAGTTCCTTGAGTCAGACGGTAGAAAGAATGGTGTTCGCCAATCTTTTTGGTGATCCGCCAACTGGACCCGTTGCTTGCCTTCAAATACTATTTCAATCACCTCTCTTACTTTAACCTGTACAAACAACACACCATTATTCTACTAGTAATTAGGAAATACTTAAAGGGTTTTGGGTTGCCTCCCAAACAATGCCTTAGTTAACGTCGTGGCACGACTCAAGTCCACCTTCAGGCCTCACTCTTTAGGTTAGCCATAGTATCACTAGGCAAACCCCCTTGTTGTCTCAGATTAAGATGAGATGAGATATGATCCATTTGGGTCTCTAACTGCTTGATCGAAACTAAATGAGATATGACATTCTGGCTGAGGGTAGACACGTCTTCTTTCATGCTTTTCACAATTTTGTCTGACCCTTCAACTTTGTTTAGGATACGCGAGAGCATATCCTTGGACCTACCACCTTCCAATCCTTGGGCTTGTGACGCTCATGGGGAGGCACATATCTATCCTTCTCCCCATCTTTCCAATTTGGATTACGGTCCCTCCATTCACGATCTCGATCCTTCTAGCCGTCGTCTCCAACCCATCCTTAGTTCCCACCCTGCCTTGGGTTGTTTGAACGATAGCCCCCGCCTTGGTTAGCCAGAAAATTTACTTCATCGTCATACATGGATTCAAACTTCATCTCCTCAAGATTCCCACCCCCGACTCTCACAACATTGACACCACGGGCACCAGCCCCCATGACATTTTTGGATAAAATATCAAACTGCATCATGATCTTGGCCATGATTTGGTCTCTCTTATTATCTTTTTCAACATGTTCCTTAGATAGCTGAAATGTGACCGGTGAGACCTGGTCTTTGCGAGTGTACCACACCCTGTTGATGGTTGTCATCCCATCGAGAAGTTGAGTTGCTACTGTATATGGTTGTTGGACTAAGCCTCCGGGTGAGAGTTGGTCAGCTACACCTTTGTTTACCGAGTCTAGACTCCGGTAGAAGTATTGAAGGAGCACATTATCAGGTAGACCATGGGTTGGGCATTGTAGCACAAATTTCTTAAATCGGAGCCAAGTTTCGTGCAGAGGCTTTCCATTCAGACGCTTAAAGCTTTGGATGCTATCCCGAATAGTCACCATCTTCGAGGGAGGGAAAAATCGCACATTAAATGCGGTGACCAACTTCTCCCATGAAGTGATCAAGTTATGTGGCAACTCAGCTAGCCACTTGCACACTTCCCCCATCAATAAGAAAGGGAATAGTCTTAATCGAACTGATTCCTGAGAGATGTTCTTAAATGAGAAAGGTCCACACATATCTACGAAGTTTAGAGGATGCTCATGTGGGTCCTCATGAGCTAATCCATTGAAGAGTCTCTTTAGTTGCAAAAGTTGCAACATGGTGCTTGTTATGTGGAACACCGCATTTCCCTCTGTTGGATGTAGACGAATGGCTCCAACACCTCCCATGAGATGTGGATCATTGATGTTCGGCTCTTGGACATCGTTGAGGTTGACAATGTCATCCTGATGGCCCATTTGGCTCCTGTTACTACCATTAACACTCATGCTTTCTGAAATATTTACACAATCAACAGAACAAAGCTAAAAATTAAATTAGTAAACTACCACTAATAAGAACAGAAACTCTATTAAACTAAAAATTCTCAAACAACTCCACTCCCCGGAAGCGACGCCATTTTGATGTTTATCGTGACCAACGACACTAACCTACGGTACTAATGTCTACGATTGTCGATAATATAGTAAACCAACCAAGGGTTGGGGTCATGTCCCAAGGAAGTGGTTTTGAGAATTAATAGAAAAATAAAATTAAGCTCTAACTAGTCGTAGCTAAAGACATTAACGAACAAAAACATAGTAAATTAAAGGGGGTGACACGAAAGTGTCTAATATCAATTGGGGGTTTTGTCACAAGTAGTAAAAACAACAAAAATTAAAAATAAAATCAAGTATGGGGACAAGTTCTTGGGGTGTGACCGCAATATGAGTTGAGATAAATCGTTGGGTATATGCATTCGATAGGAAATTTGCAAGATAATAGTGACTAGGCTAAGCTTTAGATGGAATTAAGTTACCTCTCGGGCAACCTACCCTGTTTCAAATGGGTTCCTCTTGGACACCCGCTTGCCGCTTGAAGACCAGCCTACGCCTTACCCCACTCACTCTCTCGAGCTGAGAGTTAGGATATGGGACTAGGGTTCACCCTCTCGGGATGAACCTCATGTCGACCCACTCCTTAGTCCATCAGTCTAGTGGTCTTGGTTTCGCTACCTCCCTCTCGGGCAAGCCAAAAACACATGAGTGGTTTTGTATTTGCAACTACAAACCCATTAAATTAAACCACAACCACTAGGTGAAATCACCATTAAAATACATCTAACCTATCATCAAGCAAAACCCAACAACAATATCAACACATATTTGCTAAATCACACCTCAAGAATTGGGGTTTTTAGCCACACATCAAGAAATAACAAAATACACCTAAAATGATACTAAAATCAAATGGGTTAGGTGAGCAAGGTGCCATGGAGAAGAATGATATGCAACAATCAAAGCAGTGCCAAATGGACATTCATCCTATACTTGGCTATACAAAGGAGATTGTACACAAAAGACAGGCTAGACAAATGGGGGATAAACACTGATTCAATTTGTGCAATGTGCAAAGCAGAACCTGAATATTTTTTGCATGTAGTGTGACAACTATGATATGGCAAAGACTACTTCAATGGTTGTCCATCACCAGCAGTAGTGCAGGGTGGAATGAAGAGATAGAATGGGCAACAATGCATGCTAGCAGGAAATCAATACAAGATGAAGTGTATAGAATGACATTAGCTGCAGCTCTTTATTACATAGGGCAAGAGAGAAATCATATAATATTTCAGCAAAAGGAGAGGAGTATAGAGGAAATTATAAAGCAAATCATTCAAGAAATTCATTGTAGAAGTAGCACAAATTCTAGACTGGCTAGTGCAATGCATAAACTAAATTTTTATCCTTAGTAGAAATTCTAGCATAGAGCCTGGACAAGGCAAAGGTGATGGGCTTTGAGACTTAGGATTATGTCCATGTCCTAAGCTTCAAATTTGTACATATTTGAAAATCTGGTAATACAATTACAGTTACCAAAAAAAATAAAAAAATAATCAAATGAGTATAAGAAATTAAACCTTGAATTAAGCAAAGGAAGAAGAATAGAGAAGATCTACTTCCAACTTGGGGAAGATGAACTCATTTCTTCAAGTTTCCAAAACCCTTTCCAAACTTGAGAGAAAATATCTAAAAAATACTATTCTATTGTAAATAAAAATAATAATGTTCGACTCACTAAAATTAATAAAAAGTTTAGTATTTATAGACTTCAGAAATTAGTGCTGGCGGATCATTCGACGAGTTTAGTCGGAATCGCCGATAAACTCGGTGATTCGCCCTTGGTGTAGTCGTCGTCGTCTTGCACTAGCCTTTAACATGGTTGTGCCCTGTGTCACTGGGCGATATAGTACTGCTTCGTGGAATTATTTGGTGAAACGCTGAATGCTCCTTTCATCGCCTTTTTGATCCTGCTCCTTCGGGGCTTCATGTACTGGAATAAAGGGCGGAGTACATCCCTTCGGCGAATCGCCAAGAGTGCTTAGCGATGCTCAGGCTTCAGCTTCTTCGTTCTTTTCAGCCTTCTTCTTTCTTTTTGCGCCTAAGTGTCCATGCTTCCACTAAAACTTCAAATACCTGAAACTTAAGAGTTTTCATCAGATATTGAGACAAAACAAGCATTTGAGGACACTATTTCTATTAAAATAATGCCCTAAGTGAGTCCAATTTGTGGACTCATCAGTTTGTTGCTTCTTCAAATGCGGATGGTTCAACAAGAGCAAAATTGCATTGCTCATAAACTTCTATTAGTGATTTGGCCTTCATAGCATGAGAGTCTGTAGTCAATTCAACATTTGAATTGTTTTTTGTTCCAGCAATAGGACTAGAGGAAGTATCACCTTTTTGCTGATTTGGAGTTGCAGCTGAAGTACTCCCACCTTGGTTCTTCACAACTGTATCTCGATCCCAATCATAGTGGCTACTACTAACATTGTACACTTTGTATCCTTTTGCAACTGTACTATTGCCCAACAGAACACACAGTTCTGCCTTGCTATCTAATTTGCCTCTTTTAGCATCAAGAACATGTGCATAGCATACTGAACCAAATACCTTCAAGTGTCACGACTTGATACCTTTCCATGCTTCAAATGGTGTCATGTCTTGGACTGCTCTAATTGGTAATCTATTTAGCAAATAGACAGCGGTATTGACTGCTTCAACCCAAATGTATTTAGGCATCTTCTTTTCTGCCAACATACATCTCGCCATATCCATCACAGTTCTGTTCTTCCTCTCAAAAACCCCGTTCTGCTGTGGAGTGTAGCTAACAATGAATTGTTGTTGGATACCCAAATCTTTACAATACTTGCTGAACTGATACGAAGTATATTCAGTTCCATTATCGGATCTAATATACTTCAATTTACAACCACTCTCCCTTTCTACCATAGCTTTGAATTCTTTGAAAACAGAAAACACTTGATAATTGCTACTAAGAAAGTAGACCCAAGTCATTCGAGTTAGATCATCTACAAAGAGAACAAAATACTTGTTTCCACTCAAAGAAGCCATCCGCATTGGTCCACATAAATCTGTATGAACCAACTTTAGCTTTTCCTTAGCTCTCCAAAGACTTCCCTTAGGAAAGGATCATCTATGCATTTTACAAAATTGACATGACTCACAAACATCTCTACACATGCCAATTTTGGGTACTTCAAGCACCATACCATTTGATTGCATATACACCAGTGAGCTAAGATTATAATGACCGAACCTTTTGTGCCAAAGCCAAGTATCGCTCAATTCAACATTAAAAGAGAAAGTATCAATAGAATAGCATGAAATTGGAAAGGAATTGTCAATCATGCTAATTTTAGCTACTTCACATTCTTTAGGATCATAAATGACACATTGTTTGTCCTTAAAATTTAGAGAATAATTTTTATAAAGCAATTGAGTAACACTTAACAAGTTTTGAGTCAAATTTGGCACATAAAGAACATCATTAATTTTCGTACCTTCGTCAGTAGGAAATTTTACTAACCCTCTACCGTGAGCTTCCACCAATGCGCCATTTCCAAGCTTCACTTTCGTTCTATCAGATCTGTCCAAGGTAACAAATCGATTTTCATCAATCGCAATGTGCCTTGTGCATGCACTATCAACATGCCATTTACATTGGTCAATATGTGATGTGTTTTATTTAAAAATAGATTTAGATTGGTTTTAAGAGTTTCCACTTAATTTTTAAAGTAAAATTAAGAAAACTATTATTTTCAAAAGATTAAAACAGAAATCTAATGAAAACTTAAAAGGGGTCCTGGGTTCTTATTAGTGTTCTAGGAAGGGTTTTAAAGCATCTAGAACACCCGCTAATGCGGTTATCCGGTAATTAACTATTTGGCTAAAATAAATTAACTTAACTTGAATTACAAAATTGAACTATTTTATAGTTAAGACCATTTTAAAAGGGGAAAAGGAGAAGTATTGGGATATTATCGAAGTTAAATACTTTGATAGATTATATTTCAATATTATAGGAAGTGAGTATTTAGTTAGTTAATTTTTAGAAGATTAGTTCAGAATAGCTATCTGTTGAAAAATTGAATCGTGATAAACTTAAGATTAATAGCAGGTATTGACAAGTAAACAAACACAATAAAGAAAGGAGGGAAAGAGATTTGGGCCCAAGTTTGGTTTTTCTGTCCACCTGGACCAATACTTGGGCCTAATTTTTGTTTTAGGGACTAATGGCCCAATATTTAGTACATGTCCTAAACTAATCTTTGAAATTTGCTTTTCTTCGGGCCTTAGCCCAATTTTTGTCTCCTTGTACTTGTCCTAACGACTAACAAATAATAATAATTACAATAATAGGGCTTAGGCCCAAAAAATAACAAAATACAAGCTAAATTTTGGGGATATTTAACCCATTTTCGATGCAATGTACAACGTATATGACTGATGTATATCGCTGTATATTATGGATATCTGATCTTTTAATCCACTTTGAACACCTGTACATCAACTTTAGGAAATCTATTCTTCGATTTATTGATTCGGTTTACTCGATAAAAGAGAGTCAGACCTCTTTGGCCCATTTCGAGATGCAAGGAGGAGGTCCACAAGGGACTCGGGCAGATTTCACATGCATAAAAATGAGACAGAATGTAAGTAGCCATCCATTAATTTCATGAAATTAAGTCAAATAAAATCGAACCAACATGTTGCAACTTCTAGTAATGCATACTACATCAATGAACAATTCATTTTGAATATGACAAAAATCACAAGCCAAGACATCAACCACATAGCTACACCCGGTGCAAACAAGACTTTTTTAACTTATAAAAAATATGTTAACACAAGGTGACTAGCAAAAGGAAATACAATATCAAAGATGGACACATGAGTCGAACTTGCACAATAATCATTTAAGATGCAAACAAACAAGCTAAAGAAATCTTATTAACCTATTAATAGATAACCTACAGTACCTTGGCTAATAATGCTACCCTACTCTTAAGTGATTTTATTTTTATTTTTTTTGCTAGAAAAAAGAGATTAAGTCAAGTTTCAAAATATATCAGTTAACCCAAAGTATAAAATAAACACATCTACAGATAAAAGCATAATAAATCAAGGTCAATGCAAAGATTTAAACTGGTCTGAAGTAGTAAGCAGAAGAGTATGAAGTGAATGTCAATAATGGAGATCACTGATACTATAGAGAGAATGTCACTGACTCGAGTTAAAATGTGATATTTTCGACTAAACATTTGATTGTGGCAAAACTTGATCAAAACACGTTATATTAGGCAACAAGACGAAAAAGACATTCAAGAAATAGATAAAACTACACGGTTAGAACAAACATGCGACTATATTATCTATATTAACCATATTAGCTTATTTGAGAATTTAAACTTACATGAATAACAACGTCAAACAGTAACAACTCAAATACAACACGCCTGATATCGATAAAATTTAGAAGATCCTTGCAACGATATTACGACTAATCCACGAAAACAAACCCAGCACAACGATTTTCCAACGCTAACAAAACACAACATGGAAAGAGATGAAGAGAAAAGCCAGCGGAGAAGAGGTTACCTTTTTTGGGCAGCGAACGGAGACGAGAAACTTAAGCAGAGGGACGCGATTTCTACCACAAAAAAATTGAGGGCCATACGGTGTATCGACTTCTACTGATTGAGCGTTGCATTCTAAGGATAAGTCTCGATCTCTAAATACTTCTTGATATCAAAATACCAAGGCAAACCATCTGGTTCCGCTTCAATATGTGAACAATGGACAAGTTGCTCGTTTATCTCTATATCCACTGGATCAATATAACTTGTATCTGGATGTTTAATCATTGATGTGATGGTGGCAAGAGCATCGGCCAACTCATTCTGTGTCCTGGGAGTGTGCCTGAATTCAATCTTGCGAAATTTCTTGCACAACTTCTGTATATATTGCACATACGGCATGATCTTTGGGTTCTTCACGGCCCATTCTCCTTGGACTTGGTGAATTAGCAAATATGAATCTCCAATGACCAGCAACTCATGAACATTCATGTCAATGGCCATTTTCAGACCAAGGATACAAGCTTTATATTCAGCTATATTGTTCGTGCAATCAAATCAAAGTTTAGCCGCTATAGGGTAGTGTTGACCAGATTCTGACACTAAGACCGCTCCGATACCTTTCCCTTGGTGATTTTCTGCTCCATCAAAAAACACTCTCCAACTAGGGTATGCTTCAGAAATATCTTCACCCACAAATGCAACCTCTTCATCGGGAAAATAAGTCTTGAGCGGTTCATACTCTTCATCGACTGGATTCTCTGCAAGATGATCAGCCAAGGCCTGTGCTTTTATTGCCCTTTGTGTCACATACACAATGTCAAACTCACTCAAAAGCATTTGCCACTTAGCCAACTTCCCGATCGGCATTGCTTTTTGGAAAATATACTTCAACGGGTCCATTCTGGAGATAAGGTATGTGGTATAAGAAGACAGATAATGTCTCAACTTCTGAGCAATCCAGGTCAAAGCACAACATGTCCTCTCCAAAAGAGTGTAACGAGCCTCATATGGAGTGCATTTCTTGCTCAAGTAATAAATGGCTCGCTCCTTCTTCCCAGTTTCGTCATGTTGACCAAGCATCCAAATGCGTTATCCGAGACAGACAAATACTGCAGCAGTGGACTTCTCTCCCGTGGAGGAACCAATACCGGTGGATTGGACAAATAGTTCTTGTTGGCATTAAAAGCAGTTTGACATCTTCCGGTGCATTTGGTCAAAGCATATTTTTTCAACAACTTGAAGATTGGCTCACACACCACGGTGACTGAGTTATAAATCGACTGATGTAGTTCAACCTTCCTAGAAAACTCATCACCTCTTTCTTGGTCTTCGGAGGAGGTAATTCCTGAATCACTTTGATCTTGGAAGGATCAAGTTCAATGCCTCTTCTGCTAACTATGAATCTCAAAAACTTTCCAGATGGCACTCCAAAAGCACATTTAACAAGATTTAGCTTCAAATTGTATCGACGCAGGTGATCAAAGAACTTCCTTAGATGAGTCAAGTGATATGAACTCTCGCGAGATTTTATTATGACATCTTCTACATACACCTCGATCTCTTTATGAATCATATCATGAAAGATAGTTGTCATAGCCCTCATATAAGTAGCGCTCGTGTTCTTGAGACCAAAAGGTATCACCCGGTAATGATATACACCCAGGGCATGATGAAAGTTGTCTTTTCTGCATCTTTTTCATCCATCAGGACCTGTTGATAGCTCGCATAACAATCCACAAACAACTGCATTTCATGTTTAGCATAGTTAGAAATGAGAATGTGGATGTTTGGCAATGGAAAATTATCTTTCGGGCTAGCTTTGTTGAGATCTCTGTAGTCAACATATATTTTGATTTTTTCGTCTTTCTTGGCAACCGGAACAACGTTGGCTTACCAAGTCGGATATTGCGTTACTTCCACTACTTGAGACTCGATCTGTTTGGTAATCTCCTCTTTGATCTTTAAACTCAACTCAGGCTTGAACTTCCGAGTTTTTTGTTTTACTGGACTGAAATCTAGATTAATCGGCAACTTGTGGGACACCATATTCGTACTCAGCACCGGCATATCTTTGTAAGACCAGGCAAATACATCAATGTAGTCTATAAGCAAACGGACCAAGTCCTTTCTTTGAGCTTCGGTCAGGTGGACACTGATTCTGACTTCTTTGACACATTCCTCATCTCCGAGATTCACAGTCTCAATTTCTTCAAGATTTGGCTTGTGTTGATTCTCAAATTGTCGAAACTCTTCAGCAACATGTTCAGGTACCTCAATTTATTCTTCGTATTCCTCGCACACATCATCACCTTCCTCGAGACCACCATCGTTGACATATTCTCGCACTGGGAATGACTGGTACAGATGAGGAATTGGCCTGACTAATGCTTGATCAACACTCTTGTTCTTCATCTCTGATTCGTCATCTGTTGGGACATATCCCAAACCAAACTTTACTCCTTTGACGGGGATTTGGATAGGCTCAACAATTCCTTGAAAATGTTTCCCTAATCTGAAACCTGGTTTGAAACCGCTCCGGAGCATAATAGTAGCGATCATCTTGTACACAGAAGGCATAAGAGGATGTGGAGCTAAGTCATCACCCGTGGCATTTACCAGCTCCACCGTGTAGAAATCACAACCTCGAGAGACATTATCAATGATCGGCACATACCCGTCGGAATGGCTCCCTTCACCATGAATGACCAATTCCTGGTCATTCCACACAAATTTCATTAGTTGGTGAAGAGTAGAGGGCACAGCCCCAGCCCTGTGGATAAATGGTCTTCCCAACAAGTTATAACTAGTGTTGATATCCAACACCTGAAACTCCACATTGAATTCTGCAGGACCCATCTGAATATCTAAGTTTACTACCCCTATCGTGTCTATCTGCACTTCATCGAAAGCTCTCACTTTGACTTGGTTTTGTTGAACCTTTCCCAAGTCAAATTTCTGCTGCTTGAGAGTCGAAAGCGGGCAGATGTTGAAACCGGACCCATCGTCCACCAAAACACGATTTATAATTTTGTCCCGGCATTTGATGGTGACGTGCAAAGCTTTGTTATGCATCCTGCCTTCAAAGGGCAGCTCTTCGTCGTAAAAACTGATTCAATGTCCTCGAGTGACCTGGTTTATCATGGCTGCTAGATTGTCACTGTTAGTACCCACATGCACATAAGTATCATCCAAAGCTCTCATCAGAGCCTGCCTATGCATTTGTGAACTCATCAACAAGGCCCATATAGAAATCTGAGCCGGCGTCTTCTCCAAATGCTTTACAATCGAATAATCTTTCTGCTGCATTTTTCTCCAGAACTCCTCGGCCTCAGCTTCACTGATCAACCTTTTTGTTTGGTCCTTCTTCTGCCCTCCTTCAGCCAACTCTTCCGGTGTGTAACATCTACCGGATCTGGTCATGCCTTGAATGACAGCCGTTTCAATCACAAATTTTGGTTGGGCAAGAGTTTCTCTTGGCACCAAGGCAACAACATTCTCGGGTGTCAGAATCATAAACTTTTTATTCTCTCTAATGCTCAACGAGGCTACAGCGCTTTCCAGTTCATTAGGAGCAATCAGAACTATTGCATTTTTCACACACCAATCATTATCTGTCTCTATCATATTGATAGTGACACCTCCATGACTTGGCAAAGGATTACTATTAACATTGGGCGCAATCGTCTGAAGAGAGACCACGATCTGGTCAATTAGGTCTTGGATCTTATGCTTCAGGTTGATACAGTCCTCGGTATCAGGTCTAATAACATTGGAGTAATATGCGCACCTCTGGTCAGGTTTGTAAAACTTTGAGCTAGTGTCAACCAGCTTGGGTCCCACTGGATGAATATATCCTGCCGCGGTTAATCGCTCGAATAGCTTTGTTCGGCTTTCGATGAGCGGAGTGAAATTTCTAGCAGGCTTCTTCTCAAATCTAGGGCGGGGGGGGGGGATCATAATTGCCTTGTTGAGGGGGAGGCATTTGGCAATAATCTGGAGCGTTTAGACGGGGGGCTTGATCTCTAGGATATGAATTTGTTGGGTAACTTGGTTGTGGAGCTTGGTAGGTGGATGGATTATTTTGGTATTGTGGAGCTGGGGTTTGGTACATTGAGGGAGGCGTTTAATAATTTGCTTGAACATTGGCACAGTTGGGGGCGGCATTTCGGTAGTGATGAGACAAAGTCTGGTAAACTGGAGGGGGAGTTTGGTAGATAGGAGGGGGAGTATTTTGATAACTGGGGGGAGGGGGATTTTGGTAATCAGTTTGTGCATAACAAGCCGGTTATGAACTCTGTGAAGGTCGAGAACGACCTTGGTATGATGAGGATTTCCTTGGGGTCATCTTCCCCTTATAAGAGATAGAAAATACATCTTCTCTTTTCTTTTTCAACAATCCCGAGGATCCGAGCGAGGCAGCAACACGGGCAATCTTCCCGGTTCTTAATCCATCTTCGATAGTCTCACCTACTTCGACTATCTCAACAAACTTTGCTCCAACGAGCAACATGATTCTATCATAATATTAGAGATCTTAAGCCCACACAAATACTTCGACAATTTCCTCTTAAGACATAGGAGGCTGAACTCTAGCTGCCTCCTTTCTCCATCTATATGCAAATTCTCTGTAACTTTAATTTAATTTCTGCTTCATTTTTTCTAAGGAATAACGATCATGAACGATCTCCCCATTGTATGTAAATCATTCGATAAAGTCCTTAGCCAGAGCATTTCAGCTAGGCCACTGTCTTGTTTCATAAGATGTAAACCATTCCATAGCCTCTCCACTCAGACTTTGGCTAAAAAACCGCATCAGTAAAGCTTCATCTCTTCCAATTCCCACGAACTAGTCACAGTAGGCCCTCAGGTGTGCTAAGGGGTTCCCTATTCCTCCGCAAATGTCAAATTTTGGCACCTTGAATCCTTCTGGGAGGTCCAAATTCGGATGAATACATAAATCCTCAAAACTCAAACCGACGACTTTAGGAATACACTGCAACTCTCTCATGACCTTTCAGATCTCTTCTTTCATATTCAGCTTGGCGGCCTCTTCCTTTGACCTCCACTCTCTCTCTCTCGCTCCTCATAGTGGTCGACCTCAGAACCATTGGCGTCATGCTCATTAGGGATCGGGATTTGGAAAGTGGCTTTTTGAGGTAGGGTGGAGCAATGGAGGGACTCTGGGAATTTGGAGGGACGTGATAGTTCTTGGGGAAAGTCTGGGGGCTGGTATACTGATTTTGGTGAAGGAGGGAAGTTTGCGGGTTGTTAACATTTTGGTTTTGAGGGGGTGGACCAGTTTGGAGGTTGGAGTTTTGGGGAGGAAGTGGCACTTGGAGGTTGGTATTTTGAGGAGGGGGCGGTGTCTGATAAGAGACGGAGGCATAATGGAGATTTTGGGTGGTTAGGTCGATGATTGAGGGGTTATGAGCAGGACTAGAGGGTGGGTTTTGAGCCTATTCTGCACTTGAAGGAGGAAAGTGAATTGGAGGCCTTCCATCTGCTAGAGCATTGAAAGCAAAAGCTGGATTAGGCAAATCTTCCCTTCTCTGCATTTCGACCTGCATCTCAGCGATCTGTTGCATCAACTGCATAATTAACTCGTTCTGATCGACGATGATGGGCTGAGCCACAACAACATCTGTTAAGCCGGTATCCTCAACGTTATCGCCCATTGTTGACTTGACCTTCTGAGAACTTTGAATGGGGAAGGAATCTATATGCCCTTTTGATCTTGTAAAATAGGGATGTTCAGCCAGCTTATCAACACAGATCACTCCTAACTACCTGTAGAGGAAAACAACTCAAAGACAAATCTATTAGTTTTGATTCAGGACAAATAATGCAAAATATCACATAGAGGACATATAAACACATAGGAGTTACATTGTTTGAGGACATGTTAAACCACGAATAATGGGGACTTATTTTTTGAACAAACAGAAATTTGCTCGTTTTATTTTAGGGCTATTGACTCAGAAAGGTTAAATTGTGTTGAGCTAAGGTCATCTTGCTGCATATCTCGGAATCTGTTGATGTGAATTCAATGTTTCCTTGTAGAATGATGGGGAAAAGAAAATTTTAAAAAGATAAGGGTCGGGCCTTGAAAGGCTACGTATCTCCCAAGGAGAATTCAGGCCCTACGTAGTTTGAATACAAAGGAAATTTTCATTTTCATTCATTCATTTCTGGTGATTACAAGGAAAGTGAAAAACAGACAATAGAGCTCCTAAAAGATAAAATGTGCCTCTATCCAAGCCATTCTTCTTCCGATTGTCGCATTAATCACGGCGGGTAAACTCATATGCTTCGAGGGCGATTTTCTCATATCCTCCTCAGGTTCTTCTTCAACAACTTCCAATTCAGTGTTTTCGAGGACAGGGACTGCATTATCCAAGAAAGGGTATTCTTCGTGTAGCCTCTGAAGCCTCATGGCTATACTATCTTTGAAGACATCGTCTCCCTTCCGCATAGCGACCGTCTCTTCATTCACAATAGCGTGTCTTGCCATCTTAGCCGCCAACTCCTCGTCTAGTGCTGCATTTGCGGCTTGTGCTACCGCGGTGGCGATCTCCACTTCTATTCTCCTTTCTCTAGTTTCTTAGATCTCCTGTCTGAGCCGCTACAATTTCATCCTCAAATCCTTCTCAGTTAACTTTATGTCGATACTCTTCCTTTTTTCCATCTTAACTGTGATTTTACCATTCCTGAGATGATAGAGTAATGCCTTAGGATTTGGTAGTAGGATTTTATTTCTGGCTAAGGAACTCAAGACTCGTGAAATTTTGGTCGGACATTTTGGGGTAGTGACTTGTATTCAGTATTATAGAGATTTTTTCAGAAAATTTTGAAAAGGAGTGGGCTAAAATATCCTCATTCAAAGCAACTATATCACATAAACAGTTAAAGCATACAAACGGCTAACACGCGTCCTAAATAAGTAGGGGGCCCTTTTGTACCAAGGGTAGGCCTAGAGTATTTGAAAGATGTATGTGTAGAATTGAACCATTTTGTTACCCCAAAGCAAATTTCTCATAACAAATGATGTTCGAAAAAGCGAAAATAAGCAGGGGAACTAGGGAATAAACGAGAAACGCAAAAGGAGAGGCCCACGCAGGGGTCATTTGAAAAGAATACCAAAATACAAGAAATGCAAGCCCACGCAGGGGCAAATAACAACAAGTACATATGAAAAAACCCACGCAGGGGCGAAGTCCACTAGGAGGTTCCTGACGGCCCCACTTCTGATCTGTTCCTCTTGTTCTGTGCCATGAGATGCTGAAGCCTATATTGAATCATTAGCAAGTATCCATCGCTCCGATGACCTTTCTCTTCCCAGTCTTCGAAACACATTCCACTTCTCTTATCTCCAATCCATAAGTTGAGCTCTCCCAAATTGCTTCTCAAGCTTTCTAATTCTCGAGTTACACTCTCGAGGGCGTATTTATCCTCTTCTTGCTTTCAAAGAAATTCATTGTGCATTTCCTGAGCTTCCCTTTTAACCTCTCTTAATTCTATCAAAGCTTTGGACACTTTGTCTTCCACACTGCGGTAAATGTTTGGAACTGGGAAGGGGATACCTTGTATATTACCTTTCAACCAAGCTTTGTAGGTGTCATCGTACCCAGCATTAAATCGGTCTGCGACAATGGTGTCTTTATTCATTCGCACAACCTTTTTCCATTATCTTAGCATCTCTGATGCCTCATGCACTCTGTCGTCCCCGATGTCGAACACATAGATATGGTAGTATGCGTTTGGGGGTGTAGTTTGTCTTCTTCCGAACTGCCTCAGGACCCGGATCGGTGCATACGGGCAGATACCTCGAATACCTGGTAGAGGAAGCACAAGTTACATGCCGCCCCGTACTATGGCATCTTTCGAGATGAAACGGCCGAACATCCACTGGATATCTTCTTCTCTTAACTCGGAGAAAATTTGAGCCAATCTTCCGCTAGTCTTTCTATTTTCTAAATCTGTCCAAAACAACATATCATTCAAACTTTTAAGAGCATTATTATCATCGAGGGTGTGTAGCTGTTGAGTCCCGTGTCCCTTCGCTAAGTGGCTCATTATCCACCATTGAAGGAGGAGATTATAGCCCTGAAAGTAGCGATGTCCTTCCTCACATCTTCCCAAAGCACGGTACATATCGGACAGGATGACAGGCGCGATGGGATAATACTTCACTTGCCCTTGGTTTAGATGCCCGTGGAAGAGAGTGTATGCAAGCATTATTACCCGGGTGTTGATGCTGAGGCTCGTGCCTTGGGGAAAAACCATAGTACCTAATAGCGCGATAGTGAATGCCAAAGATCTGATCCCGTCCCATTCTCTGAAGGTAACCCTGAACTCTTGGTTGTAATTCACATAAAAGTTTGCATTCCCGAATCTAACATAGAGATCCATAAAAGAAACGCTAGAACCTTCGGCCCAGAAGGCGAAATCCTTTCTTAATCCAAGCCAATTTATAATATCCTCGAGAGTAGGCTTGTTAGGGATTAAGATATTTTCCTATTTTCTCACTCTTCTTTCGAGCCCTGTACCAACTGTGTCTATTCCGTCCCAAATTTTCTCAACTGTCGGGGTGATTTCCATGGTTTCAAATCGAAACACCATTCTCTCGTTGTCCCAATAACCCATGAGGACTTCAACCATCTCGGGCCACCCAACCATATTAATGAGTTCTATTAGGGCCCCTACATATTTGTTGAGGTCCCTTTTGTGAAACGTATCGAGGTCGTTGTACCACATCTTGAGCAGAACTGGGGCTTCCAATACCATGTTGAATTTAGAAAATCGATCCATACCTGCAAAATAAAACCCGATTAAGATTCCCCCTCCAAATAGATAACAATCAGGTTTCCACACATACGTCTTTCAAATGTCAAATGATATGATATGTCGTTAGGTCGTGGACCTTAGACATGATTTTTGGCGGTTTTACTAATGGACTTAATACGTCTTGGTTATTAAGCCGACTTAGGCTAATGCTTAGCTCTGGATTTGGTTTCACTCTACTCTAGGTTGACTAGAATTGGTTTAGAAATGATGGTTACCCGAGTAGGACAAACAACGGGGTGAAGATTAATAAACAACGTTGGATGACCACAAGTGAACTATTTTGTTATCACTTCAAAAGAATTCAACTTGTATTTTTTCTGAAGTACAGCCGTGGTAAGCCACGTAATCACCTTATTTCCTAATGCAATCTATTTGCCGTTTGACGGAATCAGATGCCATGAATGTCACAATTCAATATATACGATAAATAAAACAAGTAGACAATTAAAACACGTAGCCAAATAAATTAATATTAAGGTTAGAACCATTCAAGTCTCCAGCAGAGTCATCATTCTGTTTTATTTAAAAATAGATTTAGATTGGTTTTAAGAGTCTCTACTTAATTTTTAAAGTAAAATTAAGAAAACTATTGATTTCAAAAGACTAAAACAGAAATCTAATGAAAACTTAAAAGGGGTCCGGGGTTCTTATTAGTGTTCTAGGAAGGGTTTAAAGCATCTAGAACACCCGCTAATGCGGTTATCCGATAATTAACTATTTGGCTAAAATAAATTAACTTAACTGAATTACAAAATTGAAATATTTTATAGTTAAGACCATTTTAAAAGGGGAAAAGGAGAAGTATTGGGATATTATATAAGTTAAATACTTTGATAGATTATATTTCAATATTATAGGAAGTGAGTATTTAATTAGTTAATTTTTAGAAGATTAGTTCAGAATGGCTATCTGTCGGAAAATTGAATCGTGATAAACTTAAGATTAATAGCAGGTATTGACAAGTAAACAAACACAATAAAGAAAGGAGGGAAAGAGATTTGGGCCCAAGTTTGGTTTTTCTGTCCACCTGGCCCAATACTTGGGCCTAATTTTTGTTTTGGGACTAAAGGCCCAATATTTAGTACCTGTCCTAAACTAATCTTTGAAATTTGCTTTTCTTTGGGCCTTAGCCCAATTTTTGTCTCCTTGTACCTGTCCTAATGACTAACAAATAATAATAATTACAATAATAGGGATTAGGCCCAAAAAATAACAAAATACAAGCTGAATTTTGGGGCTATTTAACCCATTTTTGATGCAATGTACAGCGTATATGATTGATGTACATCGCTGTATATTATGGATATCCGGCCTTTTAATTCGCTTCGAACACCTGTACATCAAATTTAGGAAATCTGTTCTTCGATTTATTGATCCGGTTGACTCGATAAAAGAGAATTGGACCTCCTTGGCCCATTTCGAGATGCAAGGAGGAGGCCCACAAGGGACTCGGGAAGAATTCACATGCATAAAAATGAGACAAAATGTAAGTAGCCATCCATTAATTTAATGAAAGGAAGTCAAATAAAATTGAACCAACATCCTGCAACTTCAAGTATTGCATACTACAGCAATGAACAATTCATTTTGAATATGACAAAAATCACAAGCCAAGACATCAACCACATAGCTACACACCGGTGCAAACAAGACTTTTTTAACTTATAAAAAATATACTAACACAAGGTGACTAGCAGAAGGAAACACAATAACAAAGATGGAGACATGAGTCGAACTTGCACGATAATCATTTAAGATGCAAACAAACAAGCTAAAGAAATCTTATTAACCTATTAACAGATAACCTACACTAACTTGGCTAATAATGCTACCCTACTCTTAAGTGATTTTTTTTTGTTTTTTTTCTAGAAAAAAGAGATTAAGTCAAGTTTCAAACTATATCAGTTAACCCAAAGTATAAAATAAACACATCTACATATAAAAGCATAATAAATCAAGGTCAATGCAAAGATTTAAACTAGTCTAAAGCAGTAAGCAGAAGAGTATGGAGCGAATGTCAATAATGGAGATCATTGATACTACAGAGAGAATGTCACCGACTCGAGTTAAAATGTGATATTTTTTACTAAACATCCGATTGTGGCAAAACTTGATTAAAACACGTCATATTAGGCAACAAGACGAAGAAGACATTCAAGAAATAGATAAAACTACACAGTTAGAACAAACACGCGACTATATCATATATATTAACCATATTAGCTTATTTGAGAATTTAAATTTACATGAATAACAATGTCAAACAGTAACAACTCAAACACAACACGCCTGATTTCGATAAAATTTAGCAGATCCTTAAAATGATATTACGACTAATCCACGAAAACAAACCCAGCACAGCGATTTTCCAACGCTAACAAAACACAACAGAGAAAGAGATGAAGAGAAAAACCAGCGGAGAAGAGGTTACCTTTTCCGGGCAGCGAACGGAGACGAGAAGCTTAAGTAGAGGGACGCGACTTCTACCACGAAACTTGATCACGAACAGCGAAACGAGAGACCTGGACAGAATGTGAGCAGTTCTCTATTCGGGAGCGTATTTCGAGTGCGTTACTACCTTTTCTTAATCCTTTGCTCTGTATTTCCCCTCAACAATTGTTTTTTCCAACCACTTACAGTGAAATAAAATGGGTTTATATAGATGGGAAAAATTGGGGTTCGTTTGGGTGTTGAGGGACGAAAATTCAAGTGAGAACGAGGGTAGAATCGGAATTCACCACAAATTCCCAAAATCAAAATCTTCACCAAGACCAGGGAAAAACTAGGTTTTGTATGAGATTTCGTCCAAAATCCCATAAAATCCGGACGAGGAGCAGCGTGGACGGCTTCGATTCATCCTGATCTCCCTCGTGCTTGACGTGTCGCCATCTTGTAGCCACAAGAGCGATTGGACGCGGCTGGCAAGACTGGAACGGGTTGGTGAAGGCAGACTTTTGCTTTTTCCGTGAATTCCTCCTTTCGACTGCTGTTGCTTTGACGTTTTGGACTGCTGCGTCTAGGTCCTCTTTGTTAACGTTGGAAAGAAAAGAAAATGGGGCGGGTCAATTCTGGTTGGGTTTCGCATTTGGTTCTCACGGAGAAGAAGAGAAAAACGCAGGGGTGGGGTCATTCGGCTACTGTTGTACGTGTATCTATTTGTTGTTGTATGGTATTGTTGTTGAGTTGTTTTGGAACGTGTTTGGTGGGCTTTTGGGCTGAGGATGAGATAACGAATGGGCTGGGAGTTATTGGGCTGGCATTTTGGTATTGTTATTGTTGTATTGCTATGTATTTGATGGGTATTGGGTCTTAAAGAATTGAAGTCCAAAATAGGGAATGACTATATTTGTAATTGAATTACAATTGTAACCAATTTTTAAGTCGAAACTCTAGCGAAATTGAATTAGATTGGCGAACTCGGATGATGACAAAAATAAGACGAAATAATATAATTAATTTATGAGCTTCTTAATCTTAACGAAATAAAATAGTTAATTTAATTATAAACTAAATAATTCAAAATTATAGCCATAATTTAAACTAAACTAATTTAATAAAGTACTTACTAAAATTAAAATCTTTTTGAGACGATTTTCGAATATTTAAGAAACACTAATTATACATATAATTATAAAATACTATAAAAATCGACTAGACTTACTTAAAGTAACCTCCACAAATATTTGAATTTTATAAAACTAATTATCTAAATCGCTTGAAAATTGAGAAACTCGTGAATTAATTCCTATCGGGGAGGGTCAAAATTAGGTGTCAATATGATGTATGCGAGGCAATGAAAACCTCCTCCTCTGATTTTCCAACTTGGTGATCATCTGCGAAATTCACTCGATGGAAAGATTGGCCACTGTGATTTTGCTTTTGCCTACAATACTTCTCAATGTGACTATACTTCTTACAATATCTAAATTGAATTGGAGACCTCTTTGAATTCTGCCAACAATTCTTCTCTAAGTGGCTTGTCTTCTTACAAATGCCACAAGGTGGAAATTTTCCTTTTATCGACAAATCACCTTGGTTTCCACTAGATTTTACCTCTCCAGATTTATCCAACCAGACTTTACTGCTTTCCTTTTGATGTTTGAATTTATGCCTTGCTTGAAAGACATCTTCTACTGTCCCTTCACTTCTCATAGTGACCCGTTGCTCTTGGATTTGCAATTTGGAGATAGAGTAGTCAAGTCACAAGACTCTTCAATAGCTAAAAAATTTTATTCAAACTTGTCTAGAAGGCTGATCAAGATCTTCTCTACAACTTTCTGATCTGGAAAGGTTTTACCAAGTATTCTTATCTAGTTCAAAATCTCCATCAGCTTTGAAGAGTATTCTTTTACACTATCTGAGTCTTTCATCTTCAAAAGCTCAAACTCTCTCTTCAATGCTAAGAGTCTAACAGACTTTACTCTACTGCTGCCTTCAAATTCCTCCTTTAACTTATCCCAAGCCTCTTTGGCTGCTTCACAAGTCATAATCCTCGTAAACATCACGTCCGTAAGACTTGAATGTATGCAGGTGAGAGCTCGTGGGGATCTAGTCACCAACTCATCATACTTCTTAATTTTATTGAGAGATGCATTAACTCTGAATGGCTGGACAACAGGTTCTCCAAGCTCAACAACTTCCCATAAGTTTAGAGCCTTTAGATAAGCCTTCATTTTGATGGCCCATATGTGATAATTCTCTCAGGTAAAAGTCAAAGGACTTGTCGTTGGTTGATTTTCAGGTGCCATGAATTTTTTTCAGCAAGCAAATTCAAGAAAGAACAGAAAGTAGATGAGCGAAACAAACAAAATTTGATTCAAATTCCTTAGGAAATAGGCTCTGATATCATGCTACAACGAAAAGGAAGAAGAACTTCAGGTCTACAAGGTGTAAACAGTAGGAAATAGCAACTGTATATTGCTACAAAAAATCTGAAAGTGAAGAAGAAGGCTTAAGTTTTCTTGAGTTCAATTTTTTCACTAGATGTTTCATTACATATGGTGTATTTATAGATAAAGTGTGAGAATTACAACCACATAATAAGCAAAATATCTCACACCAAACTATGTACCTATGTGGCTCACTAACCACCACTCATTTTAAATCAAGACTAACATATCTACTACAAAATATCTCCAACCTAAGAGTTTCTAGACAATTCTTACTTTTCTAACATATCTAATACAAAATATCTCCAACCTAGGAGTTTCTAGACAAATCTTACTTTTCTAACATATCTAATACAAAATATCT
>JAJOOE010020269.1:0-20443 GCA_036250405.1 Solanum raphanifolium
TCTGTTTCTGGGTATTTCTAGTTTTTTTTTTTTTTTTTTTTTTTTGCATAAATAGCTGTTCATGATTTTTTTTAATTCAATATTTTGTAACTTTAATTTCGTCTCTAGTCAAACACCCGTCATATAAAATGATTAAAGAAAGAAAGAAATTCTCCTTCTGTATTGTGGCTGTTTGGAATTTTGAAATTCAAAATTTTAAATTTTGATTGTAAATTCGAATACAGAAGCTTTAATTTTTTTTTGAAATTGAGGTTTAAAGTAGTATAGATCATAGTAATTAACAATTTAAAATATTTAAAAGATATAGAAAGAGTTTTAGTCAAAATTCTTTTAGTTTGACTGTTCGAAATTTCAAATGTGTCATGTAAATCAGTAATAGTTTCTGGGAGATGCTCTGTTTTTTGTTTAATCATATGGATTTTGGCCTTGCTCTGTTCCTAAAGTTATGATTTTTTTCTCCTTTTTTACTGTACTCTGTATTAGTTTCTTTGTTAATTATATTGATTAGTCTTTTTATAAGCTTTTATTCTTGAATTTTTAACTCTGCATGGTATGAAAAATCATTATGTTGTTGGTTTTTAGTTCATTAATCCAACATTTTTTTGGTAATTTATGGTAGATACGTATGAACTTTAGCCATGGAGAAAACAAAAGTGAATGCATTTTCTCCAGATACAGTTCTTGAAGACTTTTTGAGGACAGCAGAATCTGAATCAGACTCTTCGAAAGCCAGCACATCGGAATTTGATGGCTCGAAAAATCAAAGATCTAGTTCGAGATGGACTGGTTTTCTCGAGCTATTTAGAAGTAAATCAAAAGGACATATGACGAAAGATCCTTTAATTAGTTCTCTGAAACTGTCCAAAAGGTTCAGCAGAAGCATGAGAGAGACGAGTAGCGATGACATGCCGAATTCTATCCTGGATAATGGTTTGAGCTATTTCAAACCTCAATGGAAACTTTTCACCCTATCTGAGCTTCAAACTGCAACCAATTATTTTCATCAAGGTTGGTCATCGATCTGCTCGAAATTTTAATACACCTCGAATCTTTGAATGTAGTGACTACATAGTTGTTGTTAAGTTTTAATCATGTTAGTACGTTTAATTTAGGTCCATTGTTTGCTAGGAGTGGAGGTCGAGTATAGGGTGGAGGGGGTTAGTAGGCTGTCGAGCGTTATTCTTTTTCGTCTGGGAGTATTAGTTTCATTTATATGTTTGCTTAGTCTTAAATCTATAGTACTACCTACTTTGTTTCTTCCATTTCGTTTATCTTATTATCTTGCTATTGGTATTACAACTTCCTTTTCATCTCTTTTCGAGTCAAACGTCTATCATAAACCGTCTTTCTACTCTATAAGGTAGGGGTAGGGATGTCTGCGTATACTCTACCTTCCCCAGACCCCACTTATTGGGATTATACTGGTAGATTATTGTTGTTGTTTGCTAGGAGTTTTTTTGCATTTGTTGAAGATATACTAGTAAAAATGTAGAGGACTTCTAGTGTTAGAGATTTGATTTTTATAATATTGGATTGAGACGTGCTTAAAAGGAGCGACATGGATAGTGTAGATTCACATAGTTGTCTGACCCAGCTTGCTTGGGATTTAGACCTAGTAGTAGTAGTTATTGTTGTATGACTATTATTATTAAATGAAAGAACTTTCAATTTTGTAATTTTTGATGGTTAAAACTTTGGCAATTCTTTACTGCAGAAAATTTGATAGGAAAGGGTGGTTATGCTGAAGTTCATAAAGGACGGTTGCGAAATGGCCAATTTATCGCGGTTAAACGGCTGACGAGGGGACCACAAGATGAGAGAATAGGGGATTTCTTATCTGAGCTAGGTATAATGGCACATATCAACCATCCAAACACTGCTAAATTGATTGGTTATGCCGTTGATGGAGGACTCTTTCTTGTGCTTGAGCTATCTCCTTATGGAAGCTTGACCAATATGTTGCATGGTTAGTACGCTTCAATAGATCTTATGCATTATGTCGATCTTTTCTTCTGTTTTTTTTTTAACTCTATTGTACGATGTTTCACAGCATCGAAGCAGAAACTAGAATGGAAAATCCGGTATAAGGTAGCGATAGGGATAGCTAAAGGGATATTGTATCTTCATGAGGGTGGTCAAAGAAGGATTATCCATAGAGATATTAAGGCAGCAAATATATTGCTCACGAAGGACCTCGAACCTCAGGTATTCTAACTATTAGTAACATTTCTCTCCTAATTGTTAAGTGCTTTAATGAAACTACGAAAGTATACTCAAGGAAACAAAATCCTTATAATCTTACGTCTTACTTTTTAGGTATCGATAAAACCTGAAATACTTTCTGCTTTAAATTCAGATATGTGATTTTGGGCTAGCAAAATGGTTACCAGAGCGATGGACTCACCTCACTATAGGAAAATTCGAAGGAACATTCGGGTGTGTACAACGTTTGGCCTTCCCTTACTTTCCTGCTTGTGATATAAACGCTTCTAATTCTTGCGAGTTTGTCTTTCTAAAATGTTGTCATAAAACCTTGTGACTGCAGCTATCTTGCTCCCGAGTTCTTAATGCATGGCATAGTGGATGAAAAAACTGATGTTTTTGCTTTTGGTGTGCTTCTTTTGGAACTTATTACTGGACGTCGAGCCCTTGATTACTCACAGCAAAGCCTCGTCATTTGGGTATCCCTCGTTTCTTCACCATTGTTTTACGATATACACCAACTAAGCAAAAGAGTTTTTGCACTAATAAGTGATGTGAAAAATAAGATAGTACCCTGCTACTACATGTTAAACTGCACTGATAATGTTAAAAAAAAATGAAATTGCAATTGTAGTGCATATAAGTTATGTCCGTCGTACGTTTGCCTCTTGCATAACTTATCCATCATTTTTATGTCGGGTAAACACGTTGAACGCTCTTTTTTGTTTATTCTAGGCTAAACCACTGCTGAAGAAGAACAGAATCAGAGAACTCGCTGATCCTTCACTTGCGGATGACTACGACTTACTACAGATGAACCTCATGGTCTTAGCTGCTTCTTTATGTGTGCAGCAGTCTTCAATTAAGCGACCCCGAATAAATCAGGCAAGTTCTTGAAATTGTTTGATCAAATTTTAATTTTCAAGTAGAAACTGCATACATGTTTAATTGATTCTGGTCTTTTGACATTCTCCTACGCGCGCTCTTCCATCCGCCCTTACAATTGTGTCACTAGAATTAATCATAACTTTGGGTCGATACAGATTCTTCAGCTTCTAAGAGGCAACAGCGAAAGCCAGGATATAATCATGAGAATTAGAAAACCATCACATTGGAAGAGGTACTATGAAGAACTCTTTAACGCTGAAGAAAACAAAACGACTAGAGGGTTGAGTGGTTTAAGTCTGCAGGAACAAATAGCATTGGAAGTCTCTTTAAGATAGTGTGATGAATCGAGCTCGAGGCTCAAATGCTTGTTTGGTTTGTTAAAACTGAAAAACATCTTCTTGAAGAGTGAAGGAATTGGATTCAGTCAGTTTCTCCATCGTAATTATGGTACAACACGAAGTTGCACATTGGATCAAGGCTTATGTTGGTACGTGGAGGCGGATTTAGGACTGAACCCAAGTTGAACCTATTACTTTTGGATCGAACCATGTATATATATATATATTGATATTGATATTGATATTGTAAGAGTACGCTCATTTTGAACTTAGTGACTTTTAAGTCTTGGATTCGTCTCTGTTGGTACCTACCTCGAGAAAAGAAGCTTATAGCAAGAAAAAAACGTGATGGATCTTTGTACAATGCATCTTTGTGGTGAGATCAAGCAAATGAATTCATTGAGATGCAGATTTTTTAAAAAAGTTTTTATGACATGTAAATACTTACTATAATCAGAGATTTATAGAGTATATTGTATTGAAATTATTTGTTAAATTTTGGTAGTTCTCTACTTCTTTTTACTGTATTTGTTTTCCCTTTAAGGGGAGAGCTTTAAAATGATTTATCAGGTTCAAAATTTGGTGGAGATAAAAAAAAATACTAGGTGATTCTTTCCATCTATCATAGCTTCGGTGGTCAGAGTTACTTGTTGTCGGTGGAAGATGACAAATTTCCTATGAAATTAGTCAAGATGCGTGAAAATTGATTCAGATACCACGATGATCATTAAAATAACACTATGTGAAGTGAGAAGTTGGGTATGTATGTCCCAATAACAATCTTGGAGGGTGATTTTTCATTTACCTCATAATGTAAAAATCCAACAATGTAAGAGTGATATTGTCCAACTGTCAATAAAATCTTGTAAGTTGTATCTTAAATTAAACTTCACTTACTTAAAATTCTAAAATGGCATTAACACATCCCACCTATTTGGACGGTGGACCTACCACAATTGAAAGTGATTTTGTGTAACGCATATACTCCGTGTTCAATCTATAAAAAAAATTCTAACTTTTCACGTGTCATATTTAAGACTGTAAAATTAAACGATATTCTGATATATTCTACGTATCTTAAAATATATATATATATATATAGAGAGAGAGAGAAAGAGGTAATTTTTCTAATTTTAATTTGATATGTTATTTGATTTTTATAAATAAATTAATGAAATATCGAAAATCATATCGAAGCATATAGTTACGTAAATTATTCGTACTATATATTATTATAGTACATAATACTAATAACAATATACAACTTGGTATCAGTATAAAATCAAATGTTCAGACATTTTAAACTTTGATTACTTTATCTTTAATGGAAATGTCTTTTTTTGCTTTATGATTTATTAACAAAGAGAATTGCTTGTACTTTCTTTTGAATAAATATTTCTATACATATAAAGTAGGCATAACACATAAATGGGACTCTTAACTTGGCTTCAAATTATAACTTTGATCTTAAACTTTCAAAGTGCAACACTTTAACTATCCAACTATTAAACACTTGATTATTGTAGCCAAAATGCGTGAAATGCAAACGCTCCAACGTGGATTAGTGAGTCACTCAATGGCTTAATGCACAGCCGTTTCATTTCATTTTTTATGACTCTTAATCTCTCAAATAAAGAGATACATAGTGGTTAAATATTGTATTTTGGCAACTCCCTGAAGCACAATAATCCTAAACAAAATCTTAGGATATTAATCAGTAAACCATTTTGACATCTACCTCTCTACAGCTGTATTCAAATACTATGGATTGTATACTTTCATAAAATTGAAGAAGCTAGAGGTACTTTCAAATGAAAGTAAAAGAAAAACGATGTTACTTAAAATTTGGTTTGAAAAAAACCAACGACCTGGATTATTTACAAACCAAGAAATCTTCATTATAGCTCTTTTTTCACAATGACAAAAAAAAAATTAGAAGCCATTTGCACTAAAAATAAGCAGAAACCGTGCTATAGAGAGAAAAAAAGCTTGGTTTGAAAGAAGAGGGGGAAAAATGATATTTTGATTCAAAAAAAAATATATATAGGTTAATTAAGGGTATAATTGTCATTTCAGCATATATTTTTTTTTTATTGTTGTGGGCCTCGGAATTTACTCCTGACGCACGGAAATTAAGTGCAAATCACATGTCATCTAATCTTATTAAGAGTTGTCCTTTCAGGCCCTATTCTCTAAATGGACAAAGAGCAGGAAGTAATGCACCATCCTCATTTTGCCAAGTGGGATTCAAGTATTTTTTTGTTTAATAGTTGGATAGTTAAAGTGTCTATTTGTGCATTTTAAAAGTTTAAGGTCAAAGATATAATTTGAAACCAAGTTAAGAGTTCTATTTATGTGTTATGCCTATAAAGTATTTGTATGATATAATTGAGACATTTTTTTGAAAAGTTAATCATAATCCTTTATTATATCAATCATCATCAATTTCATATGTAATTAAAATTTATAGTTGATATTATTACTTTTAGAGAAAATACATAATTACCCCATCAAACTTAGGCCCTTTTTTTAAGAAGACACTTTAAGTTTGCGGAGGTCCTATTACCCCACGAAATCATTTAAATCCACAATAAATACATCATTTTGATCCATTTTCATGGCAATTGTGATTTCACACTAGAAAAGCGCGTGAAAGGGTAAAATTGCAGCCCCAAACAAATGGAAAACTGACACATGGCATTGTTAAACCAAGTGAAAAGAGTCCCACGTTTCTTCTTCCCCAAACCACCATTAATGGCTATTGAGAGCTTTTCTCAACAACAAAAAATGGTTTTTCGCTACGCAAAGCGAATTTCTTTATTGTATACTTTATCATCAAGTTTTAGCAATCCATCTTAAGGTCTTTTATTAGAAAAATCTACTTAACAACGACATAATACTTGGTCAATATAGAACCTAATTTACCTTTCGACAAAGAAATTTGAACCCATTTCCGTTCATATAGTTTCCCAAGATCAAAAGTATCAAAGAATCTACTCGTACAAATTCAAAAAAATGTGAAAAATTCACTTATAGAACTTAAAGCTAGTCTTGATTTCGGAATATCCACAAAGCTAAAAAGGATTAAACTAATTTTTGGGGAAATTTTTTTGAAATCAAACACTAAATAAACAACCAAAACACTAAAAAAAACACACAAAACTTACATAAATTATATTTACAAAGTAATCTAGGAAAAAAATTCTTTTGAAGTGAAGTAAATCAAAAGAATTGGGAAAAGGAATTGGAAAAGATGAACATCAATTTTTCTAAAAAGGTTTAAGGGTTAAAATGTGAGTGGGTCAGGGTTTTACCCGACCCACTATTAAACAAGTCAAAAAAATAAAAAAATATTATTTTATTTGGGGTGAAACACACGCACAGATTATGAGATTGCAAATATTATAAAAATAGTGTATTTAAAATTGTTGAAAATGGTTGGATGGGGTAATAGGACCCCCGCAAAGTTTACGTGTCTACTTCAAAAAAGCGTACAAGTTTGATGGGGTAATTATGTATTTTCCCTTACTTTTACTAACCTTTAAACTATTATATTGGATATAAATAATTCCTTTCATTTTTCAAATTTAAGCAACACCTACTTACTTTATTATTATCAATCAAATTTATTACTATATCATAGGATTAGGACTGTTCTTGGTTATAGTTAAAAAATCAAATCGAACCGCAATCTTTAAATATTTTCTTCAAGAAAAGGGTAATCCAGAAAAACAGAGTTACAAAAGAAACAATCTTTATCTATTTTTTTTTTTTATTACCCAGAAAATAGAATTCGAAAAGATTCAATCTTTATCTATCTTTAGTACCTTTTCCCCTTGTTTTTGTTTGTTTTGCATGAATTTGATTTGGGTTTTTTTTTCTTGTTGTTGAACACAAAAATTCTTGGAAAGTAAGTTTCTTGAGTTGCTGAAACTGTGAAATGAGAGCAGAGTTGAAGTGGTGTCCCATTTCTTTGATGAGGCTGAAAAACTTCTAGATAATCTCACCACGTCTCTGTGAGTAGTAGTAATGTACCTTTAATTGAATCTTTAAAGAGACGGTTTCTATTCTAATTCTGATTATTTATATAGGCAGAAGGAGGTTGTGGATTTTAAGCTAGTTGATATTGAAATCCTCTGGTTCAAGAATTGTTGTTCCAGGTATTTCACTTTTTTTTTTATAAATTTTCTTGTTTCAGTCAAGAATTGATTGACCTAGGTGGATTCTACTTTTGTCATTTGAATTTAGATATGATTATCTAGGGATTTTTTTATAATTTTGTTCGTGGTTGTTAGTATCCGAGTTCATTGTTTGATTAGAAGCCCCTCTTTTGTTTTGCAATATCGGTGCACTAAGAGTAAACTGTCACGAACTTAGAGTCTCACTAAAGCTCTGTGCGACGCTTCACAACTTACTCACTAATCATTCAAGATATTGTAAGCTCAAGTAAGCCCGTTGAAACTAATTAAGGTCGGTACGAGAATGAAAAGAAAGACAATAGTGATTTGAAAGAAGGCTTTGTATTACTTTGTGGAAGACTGCTTACAACTTGTTGGATGATTTACAAATGAGAGCCCCTCAATTTATACTACTTCCTAGGGGGCTAAAGTGTAAATAAAAATTGCTACACAAGTCTTTACTTATTTACAATCCAGTCTCTCTTCTAGAATTCTCTACTAGTCTAGAGAATTCTAAAGCTTTCTAAAATATTTTCTAAGGCATTCTAGAGTCTTCTAATGAAAGAAATAGGGAATTCTAGAGACTTCCACTAACCTCTCCATAACTCTAGATTTTTCCTCCTTATTTTTATGTCAAATTTGAATGACAAAGTGGTGGGTCATGACACTCTCCCCCACCTCTCTCCCCCACCTGATGCCACGACGACTGCGTCGCATTACTGCTGCATGAACAACCGAGTCTTGTCTTCTCGTATGCGCGACCATCAATTTATTGACTCGATCATGCATTTGTGTAGGTCCTCAGACATCACATCTTTGTCCTCTTGCAGAACTTTCCCTTGGTGAAGTTCCTTTCGCACAATTGTCCTTCGTCACACTCACATTGGTGGCTACAAATGTCGACTTCTTAAGGCCTCTTACGAGTTGCATGGCCGTTAGTCGAACTTATACTTCCGTCGTTGGTACCTTAACCAGGGTCACCATACATGACCTTTCTTAGTGCATGACCAAGAGTCGTTGGAGGTAAGGATCGATCACCACATGACACTTCTGGAAGAATTATTGCCCAAGTATTATGTTAAAGAGGTTTAAATGAGCGACAGTGAAGTTTGTTTTACCTTGCCACTCATTTAGCGTGATGTTTACTCCATGCGTGACTCTACATATGGGAGTCAGTATCGCATTGGCCGTCCTGAAATGGGTGTTACTTGGACTGTAACTCAACCCGATGAGTGTTACTTGGACTATAACTCAACCCCAACCTTGTTGCTGCCATTTTTTTTCATGATGTTGGCATCTGCACCCGTGTCGACCATAGCACGAGCAATTCTTCCATTAATCATGATGTCGACATACTTCGCATCGTATTCTCTCGACTTCCCTGGCTGCTTCGTGATGGCTCTACATAGTCTTATCAAGCCCAACTGCGTCGTCACTGCACCTTTTCCTTGCTCCTATGCATCATTCTCCTTGCGCTCTCACAGGATAGCACCAAGACTCTTTAGTTCAGGGCACCTTGCATAGCCATGCGGCCCACCGCACATGTAGCAACCATTTCTTTTGGTAGTTTCTGCCTTTTTCTTCGTGTCACCATGACGTCCAAAATTCTTGCCATTAGACCTATAGGTATCATGATTCTTGGGATGTGGCCATTGCTCTTTAATTTTGTCACGATCTCCCCCCCCCCCCCGGTCATGACTACCTCTAATCTCATATCCTCTGGCTCTATCGGGCTTTTCATACCTGAAATTTGTCAAAGAATCGGCTTGCATGATGGCTTCATCAATAGTCCTGACCTGTCGACGGTTTAACTTCATCATTGCCCAATTTTTTAGCCCATCCATGAAATGGAACAATATATCTTCATCTGTGAGGTTGGGAATCTGAAGCATGATGGTGATGAACTCATTATATATGTGCGTATGCTGCCCGTCTGCTTCAGCTCCCTAAACTTGCGCTTCACCTCATAGATGATGTTGTTAGAGAAGAAAGCCTTCTTGAACTCTACTTGAAATTGCTCATATGTGTTGATGGTGCAAAGTCCCTTCCCTATTTCCGACCCTTTACGCCTCCACCATAGCATGACCATCTTCGAAAGATATAAAATGGAGGTGTTGATCTTTTTTTTGTTGCTCTTCACTTGGCTACACTTGAAATAATTCTCCAAGTGCCATAAGAAATTCTCCACATCTTGTGTGTCACATACGGCTTTGAACATAGGCTGCTTGGGAGCCTCGACATTGGCCTCCCTATCTCGGTTGAATGACGATGATCCTCCAACTTCCACGCCTTCCTTGAGTGCTTTCATATCGGCCTTTATGGTCTTAATCGTGTTTAACGCCTCATTAAGCCGAAACTCCAAGGAAATGATGACCTCTTTTATCTCAAATTCGGCAGGCTGGCGGCCCTCCAACTCTTTGTGAATGTTGTCATTCTCCTCGGAGGTGAAGTCCTCCAGAGTCTTGAACTTGCCATCGACCTCGTTCAGCGCCTACCTAATATCTCTACGCTTTGTCTCGTTGTTTCAACCCTTGTGATCCACTCATTTCTGGGTGTGATGTCAATGGGCTCTTCGTCATGATCATCGTCACTTGCTTCTATAGTCAAAGGTGGGTGAGATGTTAGTGCCTCGCTTGATGTAGGGTCGAGCAGCATTTCCTCACTATCCAGCTTGGCGTTGGTGGTGCTAGCAGCGTTTACGTCCCCTTAGTTGGTCATTCCCTTAGTGACAAACATTTGCTCTGAACCACATTGTCACAGACTTAGAGTCTCACTAAAGCTTTGTGCGGCATTTGACAACTTACTCACTAATCTTTCTAGATCTTGTAAGTTCAAGTAAGCTCTTTGAAACTAAGATCGCTAAGAGAATGAAAAGAAAGACAAGAGAGCTTTGAAAGAAGGCTTTGTATTGCTTTGTGAAAGATTGATTACAACTTGTTGGATGATTTACAAATGAGAGCTCCTCTCTTTATACTATTTCCTAGGAGGCTATAGTGTAAATAAAAATTGCTACACAAGTCCTTACTTATTTACAATCTAGCCCTTCATTTAGAATTCTCTACTAGTCTACAAAATTCTAAAGCTTTCTAAGATATTTTCTAAGGCATTCTAGAGTCTTCAAAGGAAAGATCTAGGGAATTCTAGAGTCTTTCACTAACCTCTTCATAACTCTATATTTTTCCTCCTTATTTTTATGCCAAATTTAAATGGCAAAGTGGCGGGTCATGACAAAAGGGTGCCCTAAATGCTTTCAGAATTTCTTGTCATACGAAGAGCCTTGACGGGTGAGTCTTGCGTTATGTTCTTTATGTTATGCAATCTATATTTTAAAAGAAATACTAATGATAACAAAACTTTGCAGAAACAATAAATTTCAAAGTTTAAATCACGTATTGAAAATAGAAATCAATTAACAGAAAAATTAATGACCGTAAAACGTACCAGAGTCTGTAACAATCGTATGAAACAGAAAGGAAAGAAAATCGAACTCACTGAATGCACAATGTTCCCTTAAGGAAATTATTCCCCTCTAGTATCCGAGGTTTGAATTCGAATATATTCTTCTAGGATAGAACGATTCTATTCACCAGTGTATTGATACCCAAAACAATGGTGTCAGCGAGCCACTCAACAACAGTAAAGTACACGAATATGAATTTGTGCAGAAGAAGAAGTTTAGAAATTTTGTTACTAAAAAATCTGAAGAATCAAAGGTATTTAAAGCCAAGAAGCACTGGTTCGGAAAGGTTGCAACTTTCAGTAACAGTCATGACTATTTGAAAGGTTGCAAGCTTTCATGAATGATCGTGTGGTTTTTGAAAGGTTGTGCTTCATCCTGATCCCTGACTTAGTTACTACTCAGAGACTCGAAACATTCTTCTTGTGAGATGACCATTTTAGTACATACTCTAGTTTCAATTTAACTAATTGTGTATAGTTGTGCTTTCCATATAATTTTTCTGTATGTAATTCTTATTCTGAATTAATGGACTAAAACAAATTAAGTGAATCTTCCTTAACTTGACTATGTCATGTAAAATAGGGTGGGAGGTCGTATGAGAATTACTTCGCATGGTGTAATTGTAGTGTGCGAAAATATATATGCTTATAGACTTATAGGACATTGATATTTTTGGACATAATTTGAAGCTATTTAGGATTCTACGTACAATAGCACTAAAGTTTCATGTTTGAAGTTCTAACTTATCATACTAAGCCAACATTTACGTTGTATTTGCTTCTGTTCCCAAATGGACGTCATTATGGAAAATCTGGAAAGGCAACATTTACAGTTTGTATAATATGGCTCAAACACATGTGAATTGTTTTCTTCGGATTATCATAATCTTCATTGTACCATGATTTATGGAATGTCTGCAGCTTGCAAAGGATGAATATTTTCTTGTGAAAAATAAAATTGAAACTTCGTTTAGGGTAAGTATTCGTTTAATTTCTGATGAATATATACTCCCCTCCGTTTTACTTTTCCTTTTAATTGTCTGTTTATAAAAGAATGTCCCTTCCCTTTTTTGACAATTCTTTAATTCTAACTACAAAATTAAAGGTCATTTTAATACATTCTACCTATCTTTATTTTTAAGACCACGAGATTCAGTCTTTTTCACTTTCTTAAACTACCAGAAAAACAAATTGAAACAAAGGGATTAGTAGATTTCTGGCATCAAAATTTCTTCTATTGAGAATACAGTTTCATATTCTTTTTGGCTTCACAAAAACCTTGTTTTGTTCCTTAATATCCGAACCCAACTAAAGCTTTCAGTTTATCTAAGACATGACATATAATATTTTATACATACATAATTCTTTCTAAAGTGAAAGAAGGATTTCATGAGCTGCTTGATTGCTAGGTTTCAATTGTTGGAAGGTCTAAATAATTTCATGTGAATAAGTTTTTTTCGCGATCTATCGTGTTCGACCTGTTATTTCCTTGATTTATAAACTCAATATTACTCACAATTTTGATTTAAATCAGTATTAGGCATTTGTTGAATTTGAGATGATAACCAAATTGATGTTTTTTGTTATTTGATGACTAAATCTTTGAATTCTAATGACTTTTTTTTCCAAGAACATGATATTGTTATTCTTCTGAGTGAGTGATGTAGTTTTTTTTTTCTTTTTTGAATGAGGTTAATTCACCATATGCGATGGTTTTGGGCAGGGAATGGTAACTTCCTATTGAAGTGTAATGAAAAAAAATGTGCCCTTTATTCATATGAGATTTTAATTATTTCTAAGTTTCGAGGTAGATGACAATCTTGTCCTGAAATCATGATATGAAGTTTAAGTTTTTGGACGTTGAAATGCAAGTTGTCCTTTGATTTTACATACACAAGTTTCATCTTCATAATATCATGACAACAATTTAAAAGGTCTGAGTTTTTCATCCGTTTAAATCTTGAAATTCAAAAGGTGTCACATAAATTGAAACGGAGAAAATAATGTTTTTTTTATATCTATTTGAATTTAAAACAATAGCTTATTTTACAAGAAAAAAAATAGTTCATTAATCATGCCCATATCAAATTTTAAAAAGCCGTTCAATTCCATATTCGATACACACTTATAAATAATTGAAAATCGAAGAACTAAATCGAAAAACCGAACGCCCAGGCCTATTGGAAATTTATGTAAACATCAACTGCTTCTCAAGGCATGGCACTCAACAATGACAGTGTTAAAAGAACCATTGTACCATTCTGGCTAAATATATAAATATATTTAGCTGACTTGCATGCATTAACAACTCCAACTCTGCATTATGATTAGAAAGCGATAAGTTAAATTTCACATATAGTCACATAACTATCATTTATTTTCAAAAGAAAATCATTTAACTATTTTTTCTAACATAAAAATCACTAAAACTTTGAGATACTATAAGTCTAAAAAGTTACCAAGCCGGAAAATGCTAAACTTTCGGATGCTAACTCTTTTTTCAAAATTAATTACTATATATATGCGTTTTAAATATATTTTAAAGATATCATTCTTTTACTTCCCACGATCTTAAAGTTGGAAGTGAGAAATGTTTACCATTCGAGCAACTCCCTCTTGTCTTAAAGACACCATTCTATTAATGGTGAGAGAGACCTAAAAGACCAAAAGGAAAGAACCATACATAGGCTACTACACCAAAAATGATATTTAGCAACAATTAATTAACGAGAATAGTTTAATTGTAGCTAAATATATTTTTGAAGTGACTGTTAACACTCTTTGTGAATGTCCTTAAAGCCTATAACAACACTGAATCCAGTGACAATTAACTTTAGTATTCTTTGTTTTGTTAATATACATATTTATTACTGCTAAAAGTTGTTTCTGTTGTAGTGGATCCGGCCTTGACAATATTTGTAAAAGAAGTGATCAGCCATGTGTATATTGCTCAAGTCTATGTATGTAGTAAATTAAGTAGAGAAAAAGGAGGGTTGGGTACTAACTACAATGGGAAATATTGGCCTAATTTTGAGTAAATGAGAGTTATAATCAAGCATCACTAATAGTTGTATGAAAAAGACATGATGCCTAAGTTTTATAAATATTGAGACATTCCCATTTTCCCTTCTTTTTCACTCTTTTCTTGGTACAAATAGCTACTCTGTACTCTGTACAAATGTAGGTTCACTCATTATCCTATCTCAAATTGTAAAATAACTTAATGGTCCATGCATACTCTTAATTATATACTGAAAATTATTAAAGGATGATGATGAAGTAATTAATGATGCCCTTGGTTGTTGGGGTGGTGCCTATCTGCAAATGCATTTACTCATTCAACCATGGTCCTAATTATGATGCTACATGTACAAATTATTGTAGTATTAATCATACAAAACAAATACTACTCTCTATCTCTCTCCGTCCATCATTACTTGTTTTCACTATACTATTTTAGAATATTCAACAATATTTGTTTAGTTTAATTTATAGAATCAATGAGTAATTTATCATATTATGTCTTTTTCACCCTTGCTATTACATACTATTCATTTTTCAATGTTTAGATGACTTATATTTAATAAGGATGATTTAGTAAAATTACTCTTATTATTTACTGCTTCTTAATTCTTACATCAAGTCAATAGTAAACAATTATTATTGGATAGAAGGAGTAGTATATATAAAGATGTATATGTTCATCTAATGGATACGAGTGTACTTACTGTCTTTGACTTGAACTATTTTTTACTTATGTACGATCAATCGAATTTTAATTAATATATACCTTATATATCTTAATCGTAGCATGCACCAATAATCGTCATAAAGTAATTGTGAATATGAGTGTTACTTGTACTTATGATATAGTAAAGGAAAAAGAATTCATGAAGAGTTGAATATAATATATATATATATATATAGAGAGAGAGAGAGAGAGAGTGTAGTTGTGCTTATAGAAAGTTACCATCATCTTCCTTTTTCTGTTGTGCAGTAGTACACAATTGTTGAGCATACCAAAATAAAAATGCATATCTTCAGTGAAGTATATATACATTAACATATTTATGAGTATTTATCGACAAGGGTCGTGTTGGAGTGGTAAATAATTCTTAATCTTTAACTAGAAGTCTCAATTTTGAATCCCTTTAAATACGGAGTGGTCTTTATTAGGGAACGCTTTTACCCCAAAATATTTTGTTTATCAAACATTTTTTTAATGTAATTTTTTCTTCTGGATCTTCTCTTTTGCCTCAGTGGTGTTAGATGATGATATTAATATTCATGGTATATTGTCTTATAATACAAGCTATACGTAAATAAATAAATAAATAAAGTCGATTTGTATCTAGGACAGTAGTCATGAACAAACTCCCTACTAAAGCCAACTACTTTCACCAACTGTCTTTTCATAGGAGATCTTTAAAAAAATATTATTATTCCTGCCCCACCTCTATAACTTTAATTTTCAAATTAAATAAGTATGTCATGTCTCTCAAAGGCGCTATAGGTCATGATAAATATTTACTTGCATAAATTATTTATATCAAATCAATAAATGAAAAATATATATATAGTATCAATTGAATTACCTGGAATCATTGAGATGAGAAAGATCACAATAACAATTGAATTACAATATATACAGGGGGTTACTATGCTAACCTAGCTTACAAGGCAAATATATATAAGGGAGACGTTGAAAACATTCCTAACAAATAAAGTCATGACGTATATTCTCGTGTTAATTTTTAATGGACTTGTTTTCCTTTCAGTTAATCACCATAAATAAAACCATCTCTTGGTTTGATGGCTTATTATTTTAAAAAAAACATTAGCCAATCTTCCTTTTTACTTTGCATTTGACACTATCAAATTATTAGCCAATCTTCCTTTTAACTTTGCATTTGACACTATCAAATTATTCAAGCACACACAAATATAGTGTTATATATTTATTTATTATTTAGAAAAAGAGAAAAAAAGAGCTGTGCAAGGAATAATTAAATAGGACATTGTTGCACTTTGGGAAACATATTATATGATAAATTAATTCTTCCATATCTTTGTTAATTTATTCACGCAAAGGCTTATTGTCTGATACTCTATTAAAGTCATGACTATTAAGACAGAATGACCAATTTCTATTTGAAAAAGTCATATATCATTACTCTATAGTAGTATATGTCAGCTGTGACATAAAAGTGATTATTTAGTCGTACTAAAACATAAGAATTTAACTTCAAATTTGTGATTTTAATTTTTAAAACTTAAAAAAAAACCATAATTTTAAATTTTGGTAGAAAAAATCTCATGATCAATATGAAGAGATTGTTTATTCCATGTGGAGGATTATATCAATGAATATTTAGTTACTGTTGTTGAATTTTTTTACCAGTAAGTCTTTGCAAAATTTTATATATTTGAAAGTTTATAATGGCATGCATATAATCACACGAATTAATTTATAAAAAAAAATGGAGATACACAATTTGTTAATGTGACTCTTTAGATATATTGATATTTTGTTTCTAAATCTAACCTACAATTTGTTCATTAGGAAAAATTGCAAGAATTTGAGAAGTTTAAATAATTTTGACAAATTATGAAGTTTCTATATTTTATAAAAAAAGTACGACTTTTAAAATTCGAATTACATGTCTAAATCAATTTTTTCCTTTAAATTAATGTGATTTCAAATTACAGGAACTGTTTTTTTAATTAAAAAAAATAAAATAAGAAGAAGAGAGTTATTTAAATGTGTTGAAATGCAAATCTTTTTCCCTTTCTGTTTTTTTATACATATATATGATGACTTGAGTCCCAAGACTTTGACCAACATGTCACTGTATGCAACTACTTTGACTGTAAAAAATTACTAACAATTTTAGTTAAAAAAAATGAAAGAGGGAATTTGCAGAGACCAAAAAGGGACAAGAGAAAGAAGTTGATAGAAGCATCTCCAGCTAAGCTGTGTACCACAACAACAACATAACATACAAATACAGTTTGAAAAGAATAATATGTAGGTAGTCTTATTTCTATCTCATAAATCATAGTAATAATTGTTTTTGATAAATTATTTACTTCCATTCACATCTTACGGTATTCTTTCCATGATTTTTTCTATCTTGGTTGTGTCAACTTGAAATGTAACTTCTTTCATCTTTTTTTGTAGTGTGTCTCATTTAGAGGAAATCTCAATAAACTGTCATTTAACTTTGATTTCAAAATAACATAAGTGTGCACAATTAATTATTTAAATTTGTATAAATTTAAATAAATATATATTTACGTTTTACGTGAGATACACTTGAATTTGAACTTGTTTGTATTATGTCATGTAGGGTACATATTATAACATGTCAATGCGTGTACTACTTGTTCAACTTTATATAAATTAAAATGTCTAATTATGTACGCCAAAAATTAAAGAATATATTAAAATCAGATTCCGACACATTTTTGTATTATGTCAATTTATAACTCATCATTTATTTGGTTACGAAAAGGAACTGCCACGTGTGATCCTTGTTGGAACAACCTTTTAGAAATCCTGATGATCTGTCACTCCGAACTTGAGGCTCGGACTTCCAAACCACGACCCTAATAAAACAAACCAAAAACCCAACTATAATTATAACTAAAATCAACCACACAAAAAATGAAAAACGGAATTCAAACCACAGAAAAGAAAAGAAAAAGATTTTACTCTATTAATATTCTGTCTGTTTTAATTTATATGACATTATTATTTTATTAATATGTCTAAATTAGGGATAACATAATTTTACTAATCTTAAATTTTTCATTTTATTTCTTAACTTAGTGTCTCTAGCAGCTCAAAATTTGATGTTGTCTTGTCTCCCTTAAATCAATTCACTAATTAACCCCATTTTGCCATTTCACAATTTGTTGGATAATTCATAGAAACTTATAAAAATGATCCCTTATTTTTTGAGGTAGATTCAAAATATAAAGTTAAGGTACCAAAGGTTGAAGAATTATTGGATAAACTAGGAGTAGAGTATTGATATAATATAGTTACATTTTTACAACTTAATTAGTTGCTATTTATTACTAGCTAGTTGACTTTTAGATGTATTGAAATATTATTAAGTTCATTGTATCATAAATTGGTCAATGGCCAAAACCGACCTACAATAACTACTTTTATCTCTCAACAACGACAAGGCTATAGAAGATCATGTGACATTCATTTACTACTCCACCTCCCCAAAACAAATAAAGGGCCGTATATCAGAGCTCGAAGCTAGTAGTTCGTATGTGAATTTAGTTTAACAAATAATATTTTGTTTGTAAATTCATATAGATATTAAATTTAAAATTTAATTACTATCAGTAATTATCATTATAAAATTCACAATTTATAAATTTGAAATTTTAATTTTACACAAATAGAATACAATGCCTTCAATCAACCAATGAAGCAACATTTTGTTCGAATAAGGTATTGTCTTTATTAATTACTACAATAAAAGAAATTTCCAAAACTAATCCCTGTGTTTTTAATGATAGAGAAGAGAATTTAAGTAATTTGAGATTCTATTACAGCTCATTTGATTTACTTGATTTGATGAATTTCCATGTCTTTTCAATGCATACGAAATCCGAGTTAAAGTTATTGATTCATTTCTTTGTATATATTCATAAGGCATTTTATTTTTATTTAGGAAAAAGGGTCAAAAATTCTTTTGGATCGTTCAAAATAGGCCCAACTTTGTCCTTCGTATGTCGCCTTCGTCGTTAGGAAATTAGTTCAAAAAATAACCTTCAATACCTAATCAAATAATTTAAAAATATTCTTACCAACAATTGTTTCATAATAAAAGGAAATGAGATAATTTTTTCCTAGTTATTATAATTTTTATTTTGGTGGTGGGGTGGAGGTTGAATTTGTGATAATTAGTATAATAATAACATGGGAAAATAAGTAATATAAAGACTTCCATTTTAGCAAATAAAAATTGATGATATATAATTTATTTTTGCTTCTGGTAATTCCTTAGGCATTAGGTGTGAATTTATTATTTATGAATATGAAGTCAGATATTTTTTCTTATATAACAATTTTAAAACTTAATAATTATGTATTTATTTTTCTAACTCTGGGAATGAAACAATAAAAAGATCAAATTCAATTATACCTTGACATATTATATATATTACATATGGTCACTTAATGTCTTTCAAGATTTCAATCGAAGGGTATACTAATTTTGAAAGGATATAGTAGAATAAACATTTAATTGGAAAAGTTAATATTGGTAATTAAACTTTATATTACATAAATTTGGCATTGTATAAAAATTATCATTTATAAAAGCAAATGTAACCTCATAATTTTCCATATATCTTTTTTTGCTCAAGTCTTTACCATTAAAAATATTTATCTCAAATTTTAAATGAAGGATAAAATTACTCCACATTTCAAATAGTTTAGCATAAAATTTGACTCATTTTTCTTAATTTTGGAGTAACCGTTAGTAAGAATAATATTTTTGAGTATTTAACTGATACGTTGAAGGATATTTTTGAGTCTTAATTATTTCGAATAATTACTTTTTGCGCTTTTTCCTTCTTTCTATAATATATTCATTAGTGTTGTTGGTTAATATAAAATGCAATAAGTTTTGATGAAAGACAAGAATTGAAGGTGTGAAATGGATGTTGGAGTAGTTCTTTTTAGTGAATAGAGGGAATTGCATGCAATGGTGAGAGTGATGTAAGAATGGGAAATATATGTACATTGGAATAACAAAAAGAAGTTTTGTAGTGTTTTGAGGAAGATAGAGAGAGTACCTAAAATGACAAGAAGGAGAAGGAACCACTCACATATAGAGAGAGAGAGCCTTGACGATATGTTTGTTCCAATTTATATATGTAGTTTAATTAATCAGGCACAAAATTAGAATAAAAATTTGAAACTTGTAGTTTAAAATAAGTCATAAATGTTTGTTTTTGTGACCGATTATAAATTATTTGGTTAAGGATAAAATTTATATACAGGGTTGTCGGTGCACTCTGAAGAATTCATGATTTGTATATGTTTCAGATCGGTGAGAGGGAGTGTGAAATAAGGATTGATTGATTTCACCGTATTCATCGTAGCCAACCCCATCAACCTATTGTTAGAGGTCAATTGTTTCTCCCACTCTCAAGATTGCAATCCTTATCGAGTCGGGAAAGAATGAGTAGTGGTCAGAGAATAGGGCAACGGCCCTCTTGGATTCAATAGGACCAGGAATAGGTAAGTTAGTATTGATCTGATGAAGAAAAAAGAAGTTAATTGATAAAAACGTTAGATCAGAAGAAATATGTCTTTTTTTTTAGACTAACTAGATAAAAAAAAAA